>JAIFKG010001134.1:0-56823 GCA_020351975.1 Phyllosticta ampelicida | reverse complement strand
CCCCCCCCCCCCCCCCCCCCACCCCCCCCCCCCCCCCCCCCCCCCCCCCCCCCCCCGCGGGCGGCCGGCGGGGGGCCCCCCCCGTAGTTGGCCGATGACCCCAAATTTCTGGTTTTTTTTCTTTCTTCTTCCCCCGGCTCCCGGCTCCCGCATAGGCGTTGGCAGCGCGTGGCCAAAGCCATGAATGCTGCAAACGGCCATGGACAGCAAGGCGGTCTTCGTCGGCGTTTTGACAAGCATGTCGAGGGCGTGGAAAACAAACCTAGGTACCTGCGCAGGCTTCCTCTATCCCGAAGAAATGCGGACGACCATGCGCATATCCCGGCCGGCAAACCGCGCCCCCACCCCCCCAAAACTGCGGCTACGAACGTGGTCGAATACCGGCGAGCCGCCCCATACACGACTCTCCGCGTCTCCACGGTCCGCAAGCCCGCCCGATTGTGAAGACCTGGAGCCTGCCGACACGTGCTGCACTACTCTCCGCATAATCAAGAAGGCATACAACACCACCGCCACCACCACCACCACTTCCTCCTCCTCCTCCTCCTCCTGATCCCCGACCTTGCCGCCATGGCAGACGGCGACATGCCGCCGTGGCCCCCCCCCCTCTGGATCCTCTCCCGGTCCCGCTGCCACTGCGGCATTTCACACGTCTGGCCACCACAAGCCCGCCAGGACGACGCCGACATGCGACTCGTCGACCGCAAGGAAGGACCGGGCTTGAGACTAGACGCGCGGTGGCCTTTTCTGCCTCGGGTCGCCCTGGCAAGAGCCCGGACGAGCGACGAGCGACGAGCGACGAGCCGCACTCGAGACGGCGCCTGGTCGGGGGATGGGGCACGTGCCTTAGCAGTCGGCTTTGCTTTTTTGGGGGTAAAACGGCGGTAGACGGGGCGTAGCGGGACAGTGAGCAGATTGAATGAATTCGGCAAGAAAAAGGGGGAGGGGGGGGGTCTTCATAAGTGAAGAGAGGCAGAAGGAGAGCGATGACGCACAAGCAAAGCATTCCAAGAGGCTGAAGAAGCCAGGGCAAGCAGTGGACGGTGGGCGGAAGGCCCAATCTAGGCAGCAGCTGAGAGGAGTCACGAGTAGACTTGATCCCCAAAAATGGTGCGGTCGAAATCACACTCTGGAACTTGTTGAAGCGGGCTCTTAGCATCATGTGACGGCGTGGTGCATGTGCTCGTCTATAGACGACTGTTGTTGCATGACCACACAGTCACACACAGCAGGTCGCCGCTCGTCGAGATTTCTTACGAGTCAGGTGCTGATGAGCGGTCGACGAACTCCTTCAGGATATGCCAGTGTTGGTCGAGCAGGACCCCCGTTGCATCACCGAATCATTGCACTCGCACTAAACTTGGTTGAGCGTACATCAGTTCATTCGCCGCTTCGACGATTCATTCGTCTCTCTCATTCCTGCGTGGCGTTTAGAATTACAAGATTTGACAGACATCCAGCGAGTCAGCCATTCGGTCTTCCGTACCTTACTGTTGCGGTCGACTTAGTGCATGACGGAAGGAAGGGAGAAAGGTGGGCGGTGGAAAGAAAGGAAAAGGTAGGTACCAACATCGACAGAAACATCAACAGACTAGCTGTCACCACCGTCAGCAGAACAAGTGGACATGTGCACGCAAGTCTCTCTTCTGCGTCCAAATAACCGGCCACTACGCTTATTGAAAACGTTGGAGGGACTGATGGACAGACTGACACCCACTGCATCTCACAGCAGACGTAATGACTGGGTAGACAACCGCTGGCTAGCTCATGCTTCAGTCCGTTTGGACAGGGCGTACGATTAAAGGTGGGGGAGATAAGTAAAGGAGAAATGGTTTTTTTTTTCTTTTTTGGGAAAGAGGTATCACTTGAGGAGGGGTATAATAGAAAGAGCAAGCGCAGAAGGAAAACGAAGAAGAAAGACAAAGGTAGCCGAAGGATGCATGCAGGCCAGTTGGCAGCCGGATTTTGAGGAAACGGAGATGGGGCAAATAGAGCAGTGGTAACGACCATGAACTGGTCCAACTGCATGGACAAATTCGATCGAATACAGGTACTCATGACCCGCTGAGAGCGTCCCCACGCAGATTGTCGCGACTGCGGGTGTTCTTGACCACCGCATTCCAATCCTCCCATTCTCGGGCAATCTCGGTGAGGACGTTGCCCATCACAACGGCCGAAGCCATGAGCCCGTGGCCCTCATCTTCAAGGACGCGCACTTCGCACTTTTTCATGGTGCGGCCAAGCCATTTGACGTTGTCCACTGGAACGCGAGTATCGCGGCTACCGTGATGGATGACCACGGCGCGCGTGATGTCGACGTAGCGGAAGCCAATGGTTTGTGTGCGTTCAAGGCAAACTAGCAAGTCTACAGCCGGGTTGGCATTGGTCGTCGCCAGTTCCCACACGGCCACTGTCAGCCGCGTGTCGAAGATGCGCTGCCGCTCTTGCTCTGCCGCAGTCATGGCAGCCTTGGCTTGCGCGACAGCTTCATGGTTCGGGTCCTCTGGGTTCATCGCGGTAGTGTTGAGGGCGTTGCCGTTGGGAAGAACCTGGTCCATGAGCATCATCGACTCACGGTTGCCCTTGGCGTAGGAAGGGCGGCCTAATGGCACAGGCGCCTCACGGGCACCACCATTGTTTCTGCGCTTTGGACGCTGCGACGACTTGGGGACGTTTCGCGTAATGCTACCGCTTGTAGCGGACATGAAACTTGAGTTGGCCACCTTTAGAAGAGGCGTGGGCAAGACGCGAAGAAAGCGTTGGGATCGGGGCAGTTGGCGCTCTGGGCTTGTCGAGTGCAAAGGTAGGCCTACTGCGGACATTTGCGATGGGGGTATCCACGGAGCAAGCAGGTGGACGCGACCGCGAATGTGCTGAGGCATCCTCAAGGCGGTGGCTAGCGCGTAAATGGCACCAGCAGAGTGGGCCATAAGGCAAAACTTGTTGATTTTGAGCGCGTCGCAGATGCAGAGGACGTCATCTTGAAGCTGGGTTAGCGACGGCGTCAAAACAATTTTTACTTTGAGCAACTTACCAGGCCAGCTAAGTGGCGTGCCATTGGGGTCGGCTTGAGACTCACCTACGCCGGGTCGGTCCGGCGTGATTAACCTTAATTTGAGGGTTTTGGCCAATTCGTCGTAGAACGCCGTGATATAGCGCGTCAATCCCATTCCAACGCACACGAGCACCGCGAAACCGTCTGGGTCGCCGACCTCGGAGAAGCAAATGGTGCGCCCCGAGGTCGGCTCGCGCACTTTTTGCGTCAGGCGAGGCGAGTGTAGGAACGCTTCAACGTCGTGGTCGACCGAGTCGCCACTGGCTGGTCGAACTGGCTCCTCCAGGACGGCCTCAGCCACCTGCGGACCCTTCAGCGGCGATTTCACGGGCATCTGGTCCCGCCTTGTCTTGTCGGTCTTATCGCTGTGTTTTTTATCCAGCTTCGACGAAATATCAGGATGTGACCGACGCTTGCTCCTCAGTTTGGAGCTCGAACTGGATCGTTTGATTGGCACTGGGACCAGAGCCGCAACCGAGTCACGCACTTCTGGCGATTCTTCAGCGCTTGCAGGCCGAGACGGCGCACGCGACACGGACAGGCTGTCAGCGCCGCTTGGAGGACTGGAGAAGTAATCACGGGAGCTCGTGCTCGTCGTCTGACGGACATGGATGGGGATGTCAAGTCTGCGCGCCGCGTCGTCAAGAAACTTCTTGTTCCGCTCCTTCATTGTACTTGTTGTGGTACTCGAATTTGAGCGTTCCAGAACAGCCCGGCTTCGCGCAATGGAAGGGGTTTCAGCGCCAGCCCGATCCAGCGCATCTAGCGCCATTTGGTAGTTTTGGCGGAGCTCGGCGTCGTCATCGTCGTCGTCGCCATGGGAGCGTCCATTCCGTACCGAAGAATGCTCCAAAGCCGTGGGACTGCTCGGGAGGGACCGATTGACGGGAGGTGGCGGCCCGTCGCTGGAAATCAAACCAAGCATGCGGTGCGCTTTGGCCAAACTCTCCTGTCGCGGCCTTTCTTCCAAGTCTAAAACGCGAGAAATGGGCGACATTGCCGATTTTCTCATGGCCTGGAGGTCGTCGATGCTCTTGTCCGATTCGTGCGAAGAGTCTGCAGAAAGACTGCTCAATTCTGCCTGTTCCCTCAGCTCCTTTTTTTTCTTGAGTTCCTTGATGCGCTTCGTCACCTGAACAGCTTCGTCATCCTCTTCAACTGCCCTGCCCTTGCCCTTGACGTCTCTTTGTTCACTCGGGGGCTCTTCGTCTTCGTGGATGACGACTGGACTTTTGGACTCGTTCCTAATCTTGGTTCTCGACGCGCTACGAATGGACTCGGGTGTTGTTGATGCGCTATGGCGATAGCTCGAATTCCGGAGCGGAATCGACTGCTCGATCCATGGAGACCGTCGGCCGTCTTCGTTTGCAACCGTGGTGGGCGGGAAATTCAGCGACGCAGGTCGCACTTTTGTCGTGGCGGGTGGAGTAGCTGGCTCCTCAAAAGGCACCTCGTCAATCCGAGAACCCTGAAGTGAGGGTTGAAATTTGGGGCTTCCTCCGGGGCTGGGCGGCGTTGAATTAGGAGCCGACGTCGCCATCAGGTCTAGCCCAGGAGATCGAATGGAGCCAGGCGACCGAATCGACGACATGCTATTGTTGTTGTTGATGTTGTTCTGGTGCAGGCCTTTCGCCTCCGGGTCCCTACTTCTCACGCGCTCTCCAGCATTTCCGACGCTTTGGCTTCTGCTGTTTTTGCTGTCAAATGAATGCCTGCTGTTTGTTGAGTAGCGGCGCAAGCCTCGCTGGATGCTGCTTGCGATGCTGCTAGAGTCGTCGCGCAGGCTGATACTCGAACGCCTCGACTTGAGTGACGAGGTGCTCTTGGACTTGGCAACGATGTAATTCTTCAGCGAGCTTTCTTTTTCCCGTCTGAGGCGATGTTGGGCGGTGATGGAGGACAAGCCCGAGGGCGGCGGAGCTGTCTTGATGACCGGCGGCTCGGCCGCCTCGTCAATATGCAGCATGTTCTTCTCTTCCTCCCATCGTTCGTTTCTGTACACGCCATACTCGACGCCGAAGCCACTACCCCTGCCGCCACCGCCGTTTGAGAATCGGGCCTGGGACCGGGTTCCAGGTTTCGCGACAACAGGTTCAGTCGCAAAAGCGTCTGCGGCGATCCTGGGTAGGCTCTCGAAATGATCCTCGACTGGGGTGGATATGGCAGAGAGGGAGTCGATCAGGGAGGATATGAGCTCGGGCGATGCAGGGTTGGGGCGAGGGCGATTCGAGGAGCGGCGAGAGGTGGAGCTGGTAGCTGAGCGAGGCTTGTCTCGGCGCTGGCGAGCTGGCGAGGGAGGGTTCAGGGCGTGGCCGTTCATGGTGTCTGAGTCTGTCAGGGAGAGAGCGGCGTCGTCTGCGGCGGGGTCCTCGTCCGTGGCGATGTAGGGGCAGCGCGGCCCATGGTGTCGCGGTTGGCGCGCGAGGGTGCGAGAGAGGACGACGCTCGGCAGCGGGCCGACGACGATGACGACGACGACGACGACGGGATTTGGGAAGAAGATCAGTTGGGCAGAGTGGAGAGGGTCGTTGGGTTTTGTGGGTAGGTGGTGATATTATTTCGGCACACCGAACACACGCAGAGGCTCAGGCTCAGGCTCAGGCTCGGGCTCGGGCTCAGGCGCAGGCGCAGGCGCAGGCGCAGGCTCAGGCGCAGGCCAGGCCAGGCCAGGCCCAAGAAGGAGAAAGGTGTTTGGCACGAGGGCGACTGCGACGGCGACGGGACGGCGATGGGACCCTTCAGGGCGATGGTCGGCAGGGGCGTCTTGTGTCAATGGACCGAGGCAAGTGAGATGGCCATGGACGCAGGCGGTTAGAGTAGATAGAGAGCGAGCGTCTGCCTCTCGGAGCGCTTCCTGCGACGGGCCAGATATGGTTATTCATTGCATAGGGCAGCACATCTAACATTCGACTTTGGTTTGACTCCCAGACTTGCCGCGACATGGAGCCTCTGCGGGTTCCCGGCATGGTGGAAACGAGCCTCGTACAACCCCGGTCGATGCTTTTGGTCGCCGACATGGTGGTGCCGGTGCTGGTGGTGCCGGTGGTGCTGGTGCTGGTGCGGGTGCGGGTGCTGGTTCTCAGCTTATCTGCAACTGCAACCGCAACCGCATCTGCGTCTCGTAGGTGCGCATAAGGGATCCATCACTGGCGCCCCAGAAACAGCTCCCGTCTGCCGTCTGCCGTCTGCCGTCTGCCGTCTGCCGTCTGCCGTCTGCCGTCGGCCAAGCTCAGGCTTGGATCTGGCGCAAACGCGTCCTCGATTCGCGCCCGCACGACTGCCCGCCCGTCCCGGCCGTCGAGGCTATCCCCGTCCATTGACGTAATCCCAATACCTCGTGCCTCGTGCCAGCCCTGGCAGGTTCCCACTTCCCCAGCCGTCGCCGTCGCGAAACAACGTAACCGCTTGTCATCGCCGTCCTCGTCCTCGTCCTCGTCCTCGAGCGCATTCGGCGCATTCAGCGCCATGGCCTTCTCTCCCGACTGACGTCCTTTCCCAAGCCTCTGCATCCTCTCCGACTATGCTTGACACGATTCTGGGGCTGCCGCTCCTCTCCTACCTGCTCTTCCCCCTCTACACTAGCTGGTCCACACGCCTCAACATCGTCTTCTTCATGATGACTTGGTCCATGCTGCTTATTTCCTACCCGCCCTGGCAGGTCCAACTTCTCGGCACTCTCGCCGTCCGCACCCTCTTCTTCCTGCTGCCCGCGCTGCTCTCGCTACTGTTCGATACGGCCGTGCCCAGCCTCGCTGTTAGCATCAAGGCCCAGGGCCAAGTTGGGCTGCCGGGGCGCTTGGGCGCTCCAAGACTTCTCAGACTTGTAGGCTGGAGCGTGTTTAACGTCTTGCTGGGTATCGCCCTGCATCTTGCTGTTGAACTGCTTGCGACCAGAGTCCTCGGCATCAGGGGCGCGCTTCGCGTCGCAAAGACGCTGCCTGCGCCCTATGAGATTGCCAAGCATGTGGGCGGCGCCCTCGTACTAAGGAGTGTAAGCGTTAAGCGTTAAGCGTTAAGCGCGGCATGGCTCCAACATTGCACGCGATTGCTGACTCTGGCTTTTAGATCTTCCAGTACTACATCCACCGCGACCTGTTGCACCGTCAGCGTTCCCGTCTGGCTCGGTACCACAGCGACTGGGCCCTGAGCATCCGCGCGCCCTTCGCTATGGCCGCGACGTATGACCATCCGCTCTGCCATCTTCTGCACCACTGGCTACCGCTGTTTGTGTCCGCCGCCTTGCTCCGCTGCCATGTCATAACATACCAGCTCTTGCTTGCCTTGGTTTCGCTCGAGGACTTCTTCGTCTACTCCGGCTACAGCGCACTTCCCTCTGGCATCTTGCTGAGTGCTATGGCGAGGAGGGCCGATGCCCATGCCATGACTGGCGGCGAAGGAAACTATGCGCCTACAGGCGTCCTGGACTGGCTGCATGGTACAAGCGTTGGAAGCGACGTATCCGATGATGTCCGCCAGGAGCTCGAGAAACACAACGTTAGAGAGAAGGCTGGAAGTACCGTCGGCGAGGCCGCTTCCAAGCTCAACGTCAGGAGGAAGGGCAGGAACTGACGGACGACCGCTCGATGCGAATCAGTAGTCTTTTGACGAAATGACCCTGTGACGAGTTATGACGCTATGATGCACCTCTCAAAAAAGAAATGCCTCTACGGCGGTGGAAATGGATTTATCTTTGATTTCCCTTATCGGCCTGCCAATCCCGTTTATTGTGAATTCGTTTGAAAAGGAACCAGAAGCGTCATGTTGCATCTCTGGTGTTTTGTTGGAATTCAGCTGCGCGCAATACAGTCATTGGAAATGCAGACCGAACCCTCCCCTCCAGAACCATCGCCATGCCGTTAAACCCTGCTATTTCGGCCGCAGGTTGCCGGTGTTCGGATATCCGCACCCCTTCTCCCACTCAGCCCTAGACTTTCCCCGTCACGTCGTTTAGAAGACCATCGCGTGCGGCTTGTCGCCCTTGCGCAGACTGAAAGTGGAACCGAGATAGCTGATGAGGAAGGGGTCCGACTTCTTGATGTTGGCGAGGATGGCCTTGTCAACTGACCTCTGGTCCTCGGCGCGGTGGCTGGCGACCTTCTTGGGCTACATCTGCCGTCAGTCCAAAAGCCCAAAACCGTGGCGTGTTTGTTGCACTACTGACCTCGGGTTTCTCGCCCTGCTTGAAGAAAGCCTCCTCACCGGCCTTCTTCTCCTTCTTCTCCCTGGCGAAGTAGCTGTCGCTACCGACCTTCTCGACGACACCCTGGTCGAGGCCGCTGAGGTCAACCTTGGTAGAGGTGGCGATAACGTAGCGGGCGTTCACTCTCCTGAGGGGGACACCGTTGACCTTGAAGGGACCGGTGACGAGAAGGACACCCTGAGGGAGGTGCTTGAGGAGGACGACACGCTTGCCGCGGAAACGACCAGCGAGCAGGATCAGGACGGTACCGGGCTGGAGCGAGGCGCGGGGCTTAGCGGGACGAATGGCCTTTCGGACCTAGTGATGTGCATTTTAGTCAGTGTTCTGTTCTTGGTGTCCCCACGATCCACATGTCTGATGTTCCTTGAGGTTCCCTCCGAGCTCCCCAAGCCTCCACCAAGATGAAGCCGCGCGAAAAAAATGCACGCCGCATCCTCTGTATTTCCGCATCGTGAGCGTACCTTCTTGGCCTGCTGCTCATCCTCAGCCGGGTAGTACTTGGAGGCCTGCTGGGAAGGGTGAGGGATAGACCTCTCGCCCTTGCCAAACTTCTTGGTCGTAGGCTCCTGGGGTGCCGACATTTCGGATGGTGTGCAAAGAGATCCGGGCGGGGAATGGGGTCGGCGTGGTGGTTGAGTCGTCTCGTCGAGGGAGTCGAAGGCTATGACAATGGTGTATCAAATTGCAAGTGCGCGGTGGCGGCGAAACCTCGGTCGGCGAATGGTTTCTCCCCGCCGGCTTGTCGAGCGCCCGCCCGCCCGCTCGCGACTGGACGGAGGGAAAGAGCGGAGATCGGTCGGCGGGACTTCAGGACTAAGGTACTGAGAGAGCTACATGTACCTTGCGTGCTTGCCTTGTGTCAGGGCCGTGCATTTGCCATCAATCACAGACTCCGACAGCTAGATAGCCCTAACTGCATACATCAGCGTCCTTACGGACATCTTCACCTCTCCATCTTCTCAGACCACTTCCGCCGCCACCATGTCCATCGCTCCTCTCATCACCTTCAAAGCCGGCAAATGCGAGCTTGACGTGAGCGCGCACTCTGCCCTTCCGTATCCGTATGCTCACCATCTCTGCAGACAAGCTCGACACCATGGACCGTCAAGTCCGTTCCCACGCCGGGTTACATTTACCTCTACGCCGATGGTATGATATTTGCAACCCATCATTGCATCTCGTCTAACAGGCAACAGAGCTGATTCACTTTTGCTGGCGCCCGCGCACCGCCTCCGTCAACGACCCCGAGATTGACTTGCTCATGATCCCGACGGACGGCTCGTTTGTCCCCTACACCGGCAAAGAGCCCAGCGATAGCTCCGACAACGTCAAGTCTCCCACCGATGGCCGCATCTTCGCCCTCAAGTTCTCCTCCAGCTCCCAGCGCCACCTCTTCTGGCTGCAATCCAAGTCGCAATCGCCGTCTGGCGACCCCAGCTGGTTCAGCCTAAGGGACCTGAAGATTGGCCAAATCGTGGACATGCTCCTCCAGGGTGACGAAGTCGATGTACACGAGGCATTGCGCGAGGCGCAGAACGCGCCGGGTGGCGACGACGACGACGAAACGATGGAGGACGCGCCAGGGCCTGGACACAGCGGGCAGGGTAGCGGAGGTGCCGGTCCCGATGCCACCGGAGGAGACATTCGTGAAGAGGGTGAAGAGGCCAGAGAGGGTGGTGCTGATGGAGCTAGAGCGTAGGTCACGGACTTTTCATTGGCTTCATTGGCAGAGTCGACGGTTCTGGCGTTCTGAGGGCATGGCATACCAAAGCATGAAAGAAGTGCACAAGTGGCACCTGCTTGTATTTCGGGATGGACAGACCATCTGATAGACTACGAGCGAATCCAAAGCAGTTAGCCGTGGGGTTACGAAGACGCTGTCCTGCAAGCCCTCAGAACCGTGTCAACTGTCCTGCAGTTTGCTTTAGAGACAGTATCCAAGACTAACACCATCCCTACAGACCACAAGATGCATCCGCAATCGTCCAAAACTTCATCAACTCTCTCCAAGGCGGATCAGGAGGAGCGCAGCAACAAGGCGGAGAAGGCAACTTCTTCACCACGCTCGCCGACCTTCTCCCCGCCTCAACCACGATCCCCGTCATTGAAAGCGCCTCCCCCGCCCTCGTCAACTCGCTCCTCTCAAACCTGCCGCCGCAAATTCTCCTCCTGGCCCAAGAAGCCGACACGACCGACGCCGAACCCAACGCGGAGACCGTACAAGCCGCCATCCAGGCGCTCAGCCGCGGCCAGAAGCTCGACATCCTCAAGCGCGTGCTCCACTCGCCGCAGCTGCAGCAGAGCTTGCAGAGCCTCACCGTGGCGCTGCGCGACGGCGGCCTACCCAGTGTCAGCGAGGCGCTCCGAATCAAGGTCGACAATGGCGGTTTCGTTCGTAGGGGCGGCGTCCCGCTTGGTGGCGGTGATGCTGTCGAGGCGTTTTTGAAGGGCGTGAAGACGACGGTCGAGGAGGAGGAAAAAGAGAAGGAGGGAGGCATGGATGTCGATTCGTGAGCATGGAAGGTGTGAAATTGCGGAGGTTGATGAGACAACGGCGCGTAAATACATGCGGTCAGGAGTTCTCTATGTGGTTGGATGACGATATTTGCGTCGATACCGTACCGCGTGTTGGGATACGGCTTTTTGGAGGTGCGAATGACGATGAGGAGGGGTAGATTGTTCATGCCCAAAAAGCGGGGATTTTGCAAAACGATATTTGTACGTTTTCCGGTGCACAAATTGGCGCATTACATTTTTTGCAGTCACTTGCAATCCACTGAATGCTTTCACAACCATTTGATGACTCCACGACGTTTCCCGCTTTACTCTTCGCCGCGAATTCATCCAGAGTCTCGTCCTACAACACAGAACGCAGTTGCATGTCCGTCAGCCATAGAGCCCGTTTCTCGGGGGGTTCAAGCAGACGAAAGGGGTTAGAAACTAACAGGCGATTCGTCAAAGGGCTTGAGTGTCTAGTAAAGAGGCAAAACACATCAAGCTCCGTAAGTGGGACATCTTTGGAGAGATTTGATTGCACTTTGATTTACCCACAAGCAGAATACATATACGCGGGTATTGCCTGGGTATTCCTATTATTCGTGGGAGCCACGACGGTGGAAGAGGCTGCGAGCACTGCAAGCATGTGGGCATGCCAGGGCACGGTGCGATGGAAAACGGAGAAAGTGGAAAAGATCCGATTCTGTGTTTTGTTGTTGGTGAAGTACAGCAAGTGCCAGGGCGCCAACATGCCGTACGGGTTGGAAAGCGAAATCCCCATTTGCGCCCGAGAAACCGATTGATATGCATCATACAAATCTGCCTCCACACTAACCACGTACACAGGGCTTCCGGACCCAGGCATTCCAGCCTGGCGAGGGCGGCCCGGCCTTTTTCCCTTCTCCATGCCCACTCAAAGGCTTCTCTTTTCTTCCTTTGCGTTGCCTATCCACTGCTTGTTCCATGTATGCAGCGGGCGCTATCTACGACGCCTTCTTAGCCTGCGCCGCCTTGCGCGCCCTCTTCTGGTTGCTCTTGATCATGACCATGCCCAAAAAGCTGCCAACGACGGTCGAACCGAGGAGGATCAGAATTACGGGAATGCGGATGGCCCACACGCGCGGTGGGAAAAGCGATTGGAGCGGGTGGTCTTCGTCGACGAAGGGCTGTTGGCCCACTCGGGGGGGCACGCTCGTCAGCACATGTGCTCTACCTGTTACAATTGCGCCAAAAATACGATTGTAGAATGGGAAGTGGTGCGGCACATCGACAGTGCTCCAATGAAGAGCGCGAACGGGGAGAGAGCGTGGCTCCAAGGAGCTCCGCAACCCACTGGCGCAAGGCCGGGCGGAAACGTGAAATGACGGGGCGTTGTTCGAATGCGTCGACGAAACCACAGTTGCGAGGTGCGCAAGACGATACGTACCATAAGCAGGGTCCAAACGGTGTAGTAAGTGAACACTGCGGTTGCTACGATGAGCATGGCGAGGCCGACAAGACGGTCAAGCTGCGGGCGTCCATCAGCACTCGAGGTTCGCGCGGTTGACTGGTTTCGGTATAGCACCGCAGTCGAGACAGACAGAACTCGCCATTGTGCTTTTAGCTCGCACTGTTGGTTGGGGTGTAAGGAGCGAATGGTAGTCGGAAAAGCGTGGGCGGATATATAAGAGAGGGTTTCGTGATTTGGCGTTGGTTGGTGCAGGGATGGAGTCGGGATGCTTCCGTCGGCTGAGGACACGCAGGGAAAAGCTCCAGCTGCTGGTTGGACCTGAGTCTCACCGCCTTTGTGCTCGCCTCAGGCTCCGTCCCATCCTCCCGTTCTTTCAGTTCTTTTTCGCGGATAAGACATTTCATTGCCCAGATGAATACGATAGTTTCCTGTTTGAGTGCTGACATCCGCTGCTCATAACAGTAGAAATGACCACACGTTTCAATCTACTCCCTTCAGGCTACTTGTGAACTCTTCATTTTATTTTCAAATTTCTACAGACAGCGAACCATGAGCTGCCAAGGGCGATGTTGATGACCCATTAATGATGGAAGTTGAATTTATAAGTCATAGGTTCTATTCGGAGTATCATAAACCTGTTGAAAGCAGCCAAAAGACCGTCGTTGCCATCGGATATAAAACGTCGCCCAAGTATGTCCTCTAGGAAAACTCACACTCATCATCCCTTTTTCGTTGATATAGGTTCAAAAGAAGAAAAGTATTTAAAGTGCAGGCACCTCGCCGAGAGGCCCCTTTCGTGGAACTTTGACGAACATGCTCCGCGTCCACCCGTCGGACCCAACAAACGTCTCCTTCTTGAGGCTGTAATTGCCCAATCTTGGCAGCAGCTTCGCCCACACGAGCCAGTACACGCCACCAGCCAGCACAATGCCGGTGCCGACGACGCAATGCAGGTAGTACGGGAGGCTCTTGTACACATTTTGCGATGCAGTCTCGGGAGGGACGTAGGGCGCCAAGACAAGGTAAATGTTGGAAAGCATGAAGAAAATGACGACGGGAAGGGTAGCACGGCAAGGCGGGTGCCAGTTGTACTTGTCGCGGTTGAGGTACAGGTGGATCAAACCACCAGACACAAAAGTGTTGACAATAGCAAGCGGGTAAGAGATGACGTTGACAACTACGACAGGTTAGCTTGGCGACCTTTAAACGCTCCAGCTCTTGACTTACTGAAGTTGTAGGCGTCACCCGGGGGAGGAGCCAGCATGATGATGACCGAAACCAACCAGTGCTCGAACAATCCAGCAAGAGGCGCGTTGAAAGGCCAGTTGCTGGCGAAGAACTTGGAGAATGGAAGGACACCTTCACGACCCAGCTCCTGTACGATGCGGCCCTGGCTGAAAATGACCGACATGACGTTGCCGAATGCGGACAGGGCGACGAAAACGCTGAGAGCCCGCTCAGCCTTAGGGCCAAAGACGTTGCGGAAGAAGGAGGCAGCAAGGATACGACCGCTGTTAGCAATCTCCTCCTTGGATACAGCAGCCAGGTAGGCGATGTTGCAGAGGATGTACATGAGACCGACGGTAATGATAGCAATAGGGGCGGCGAGCTTCAGCGTCCGGACTGGGTTCTTCATCTCCGACATAGCGTAGTTGGCATTGCTGTAGCCAATATAGCTCCAGATGACGTTATAGAGCGCGGTGACGACACCGTAAGACGAGCCAGTGGTTCCAGCAAAGGCATCGGTGAAGTTGTCTGGCTTCTCAATATTGAGATGGCCTCCGAGAGCAGCGAAGCCCGCGATGATGATGACGACGATAATGAGGAGCTTGATCACCCCCAGAGCGTTCTGGAGGCGAAGACCCCACTGCAAGGCGAGGCCGTGGATGAGAAATGCGGAAGTGATGCAGGCAAGTCCAATTCCACGTTGGTTCCACCTCGTGACTTCGACGTTGGCAGCGCTGAGGATGTACTCGCCAAAAACGACGGAGTTGGAGCCAGCCCAGCCTGTTCTGCTATCAGCACCTCTGACTCGGGGAGTACTCTTTTCTCTAAAGAGGAACGCGGGCAGAGCCAAAAGCTCAAGGGGATATTTCATGAGAGTTCAAGTTACTCGGAGAGACGCATACCGAGAAGCATAACATATCCGGTCTGCGTAAAGTCAGCTGAGTGTCCATCAAGAGTCTAGATTTCACTTACGTAGAATCCAGTAACAAGGAACTTGGGCTTGGAGTAGACATACTCGAGATAGTTCTTCTCACCACCATTCCTGGGCAGACCGGTTCCAAATTCGAGATACACGGCCATACCAGCCGCAGCAATGAGCATCCCGGCAATCCAGATGAACAGAGCCAGACCCACACTACCGCTCAGGGAAAGAATGGTACTAGGAGTGGAGAAGATGCCCGTGCCGATCATGCGGTTGAAGATGCTTGAATATATCAGCCTTATACACTTGTTGTGTAAGTGGTAGTACTCACAGAAACACTGCAGAGAAGAGACCAATCTGTCTCCTCGAATCACTTGTCTGATACATTTCTCCTCCATGATCGCTCTCCGATTCGGCATATGGTGGAGTGTCGACACTGGCACTGACTTCCTGGCTATCACCCTTGCCTTTGAGAATGGAAAAGAACATGGTGACCAAAAAGGAAGGATGTCAGGCTGTTGTGGGATCGGCAAAACCGTGGAGAAAGTTGCTGAGGTACCTCTTGTACCCTGATGTAGCAGTGAACACGCGCTAATGTAGATGTCTGATGCTAGAAGAATGCACGAAATAGAGTATTAGGAAGAGATAAATTATTAGATACATGTTGATCGATGCCAGCAGACTTTTCTGGAGGCCAGTATTGTGCAATATGGCACTAGAAGGCGTCATCTGCCAAGTGGGCAAAAAACAAATAAAAAATCCTCATTTTTTGAGGTAATGGGAACACGGACGTGCGTCCAGGTCGCCTCCGCCGCCTCGCCCTCGCCACATATCCTTCGCCTGCCCAGCTTTCCTGGGCAACCGGTCAAAACCACCTTCTCTGCTCCCAACTCTCCACGTAGGAGCGGGAGGATAGGATGAGTTGCTCGAATTCGTCGCTCCTGTTCTCGTGACTGTGGTTTTCCGCGGGAACTTCGACGGAGACGACTTCGGCCGGAATCGGTGTCTTCCACGGGCGACGACGGGCCGGCTTTGCAGGACGCCGATAATGCCGCTATTTGAGGAAGATCTTGGAAGGCGTCGAGGAAAGTCTTGGGTTACTGAATATCATCAGTTCATGACCGTATGTCGTCTTTGATGGCTGATTAGGTGTGCGGATCGCGCAACCCTTTGCTGAGCGGGACGGGACGCCTCGGGATCTGCAGATTGCTTGCGTGCGTGAATCATGGTTGCCGCAACCACACGAGAGATCAATTAAACGCCATGTTAGCTTTCGAAATGTTGACGGGCCAGACTCCCTGAGAATCCAGGTCTTTTGCGCTGCGGCTGCATGGCATGCATGGCAGGATAACACGTCTTGCAACCTGGAGGATGGCCTTTTTGGACTTATACCTTGCAATCGACCATTACAGGGATGCTAGGAGAGGTGCCCTACCGCACACTTGACACCCAGACTGTCACCAGTCTTTCAAGTTTCCCGTCCAGGGTTGCCAGAAGGCGCCTGCTAATATCCCCACAGTACCAACTTCGTCGAAAACAAATGCCGAAATCACTGAACAACCCAAGCCATCTGGATATCGATGCTCACATTATCGGGACCCCTCGAGAGGCGATCACCCGACACTGACGGCGCGGGGTCATGCAACGTTGATCTGCGGGGAATCCTCAAATACTTATTCTTGTTCTGTGTGAGACGAAAGATGACATTGATTGACGACCTGCTAGGCTCACATCTGCGAGCTCAGCAGCATTGAATAGCTATTCGCTACAAACCACATCACCGCGAGACTTCGCGAGAAATGAGATTGGTGGCTGCAGTACAAATTGGTTGCGAACTTTAAAGAGACAGATATGGTGCGAGAAACGAGTGCGGATATCTCCCATGTTCCTCAGAGGCTGTACGTTTATTTCCTAGTTGTTTTGGCGCTGTGAGACATTAGGCTATATTGATTTTGGAACCACTGTATTTAGCTCAATATAAAAGGGGTTCTTGCAGAGTCTCGATCTAGGACAAGTATCAACACCATTTCTGTTTTGAATTCGTTCGTGTTGCGTCTTGAATTCGAAAATTATCTTGCCAGAATGCAGGAACTCGTTGGCTTACGGCCCTTTGCATGTCTTTTTCTGCTTTGCTTCCACTTCCTACTCGCCTGCGGCTTGCCTGACAGTTTCGGCAATCCAGCTCTTATAGAGGATGAAATTGGTATCTTCAAGAGAAGCAATAAGGGTAACAGCGGATGGGTGCCGGCCTGGACAGCAATGCCGCAGCTGGTCGAGCCGGGCAACCTACCTCCCGCACCGTTCGTACGTCTTTCCATGATTCATCACGTCGACTCGCTACTGGACATGGTCACCAAGTTCCAAAATCTCCATTTCCATTCAGAAAGGGGCGGCGACGAGGTTGCTGAGGAGCGGTTGGATGACATTCTGGCTTCATTTCTTCCACTTTTGTCTGGAAACTGATCTCCAACTTACACTTTCCCTGTGTGTATAGAACAAGTCTACCAGTACTTTTGCAGATACAACTCTTCGGCAAACGATTCACTTGACGACCCACATATCCTCCATCCGTCTCGTCCTTACCAATAACTTTGGAACCACACCCCTCCCCATCACTCGCGCGACCATCGCGCTGCCGCGGCAGCAAAACGCCACGGCCAATCCTTTGGGCACAGGAAGTCCTCTCATCGATCCAGCGACCTTGGTGACACTCACTTTCAACGGCGGCAGCCCAAATGTCACGATCTCCGAGGGCGCAACTGTGCTATCAGACCCCGTCGAATTTGCGGCCGAGGCACAGACGGACCTGGCTGTGAGCTTGTACCTTGCCGAAGGCCAGCAGGGCAAGGACGTCACGGGGCATCCAGGAAGTCGGACGACGAGCTGGATGAGCTTTGGCGATCGAAGCGGAGAGGAGGACGCAAGAGGTGACGGGACAGAGAGCGTGGCGCATTGGTATGTGAATTATCATCCATCTTCGATCAGCTCAGGGGCTTCTTTTGTGCCAGTACTGGTCGTAAACCTGGGAAGTTGGTGGCAATTGTAGACCAAACACTCACGCACGCAGGTACTTCATCTCCGCCCTCCTGACGTCCTCTTCCTCCAACCAACACACGTCGCTCGTGCTGATTGGGGACTCACTGACCGACGGCCGGGGCTCCACCCCCGACGCCAACAATCGCTGGCCGGACCAACTGTTGTCGCTGCTGCTCCATTCCAATAAAAGCCCCTTGTCTACATCTCTCTCCATCCTGAACCAAGCCGCAGGAGGAAATGCCCTGCTGCTTCCCCCGGCCCCACCTGGACCAAAAGGACCGCCCGCCCTTTCCCGGCTAGACAGAGATGTTCTGGCACTACCCGGCGGCCCGAAGCACGTCCTGGTGTACATTGGCGTCAATGACATTGGGGTGACGGTGGCTACCAAGCAGGCCCAGACCGATATTGCCGCAGCGCTAATAGCTGGCTATAAACAGCTGGCGACGCGATTGAAATTAGCGGGTGGGAAGAGTGCGCGCGTTTATGCAGCGACTCTAACTCCATTCTGTGCGGACAAAGAGTGTGGGAAGAGTACCGTGCAGCCTTACTCGAGCAAGGAGAGGGAGACAGCGAGGCAGGCGGTCAACACGTGGATCAGGGGTGC
The DNA here is from genome assembly GCA_020351975.1 of Phyllosticta ampelicida. Classification (NCBI taxonomy): domain Eukaryota; kingdom Fungi; phylum Ascomycota; class Dothideomycetes; order Botryosphaeriales; family Phyllostictaceae; genus Phyllosticta; species Phyllosticta ampelicida. The sequence continues at coordinate 38,833 of JAIFKG010001134.1, read as the reverse complement.
ACAGGGGGAGGGGTGGTTTGATGGGGTTGTGGATTTGGACAAGGCAGTCAGGGATGATGCGGAGGGTGGCGGAAGGATGTTGAGGGCTGACCTCGATTCTGGCGATTATTTGCATCTGAATGTGAAGGGCTATGGAGTACTGGCAAGGACTGTGATGAAATTTGGGGACGATGTGGGACTGTGGTGATATACGCTGGCTGGCTGTTTTGACGGGCCGTATTTTAGGATAGGTACTATCTCAAGAAACAGTTCCGCGGGACTGAAGAGGGCTTCTAGAAGTCACCAAGCCCAAAGCCAAACCTGATGCAATTCACTCCCCCTAAATCCAGTATTTTCAAATAATTTTTCATAGTCTGGGTTCTGGTGAACCGCTTCTGACCTTGTAAGCTTTTTTCATTCTTCCAGCGCATGGAACGTACTACGCAAAGAGCGCCTGGGCGGCATGCTCCACGTGGTCATCCGCGAAGGTGGCCATAAAGTAGTAGCTGTGGTCATAATCTTGCTGGAAGCGCAGCCGGATTTCCTTGTCGTTGCCTACCTCCTTGGCCGCCGTGAGGAAGTTCTCGGGAAGCAGCTGGCCCTGCTTATAAAAGTTGTCTCCAGTTCCCTGCGAGTCAAATTAATGCGATTCGTCTGGTGCCGAGATATCAAATACTCACCACATCAATGAGCAAGGGCAGGCGATGCTTCCACTGTTTGACAAGCTCGGTCGCGTCGTGCTCTTTCCATTTCCCCTGGTTCTCCTCGCCGAAGTATCCCTTGAAAGCCTTTTGGCCCCAAGGGCAGTTGATGGGGTTCGAGATGGGGGCAAACGCAGAGCACGACTTATACATGCCAGGGTTCTTGAGGAACTACACATAGAATTAGCGGTTAGAACGAAGCTGTCGCATCGATACCCACGTACCAATGTCAAAGCGCCGTGGCCGCCCATGCTGTGACCAGTGATGCTCACGCGGTTGCCGTCCAACACGTCGAACTCCTTGAAAAGGGTCTCCGGCAGTTCCTTGGTAATGTAGGTATACATGTTGTAGCCCTTGTTGTATGGCTCCTTGGTCGCATCGACGTAGAAACCGGCGCCGCTGCCAAAGTCGTACGCATCGTCTTCGCCTTGGATGTTCAAGCCGCCTATGAGTTGCGGATGGTCCGGTTAGCCTCGTAACAAGCCATTTACGGGGCCCAATTGCATTCCCAGTTCGAGAGGCGCCTACAGATTGGGCGAGTGGGGTCTTACGGGGGCTGGTATCTGGGTACACGACCGCAATGCCCTTTTCCGACGCCTTATGCTGGAAGAAGCCTTTTTCCGAGCAGTTGTCGCCTGTGCAGGTAAGTCCAGAAAGGTAGAACAACACTGGCACCTTGATCGTCGTCTTCTGAGCTTGAAAGGCTTGCGGAGGGAGGTAAAGGTTCAGCGCCATCTTGCAGCTGGTCGATTTGGCCTCGTGGCTGAGCTTGAGCAGCTTGCCGCCGAAAGAGGCGATTGTCGCATTCGTTGTGAAGGCCATGATTGATTCTGGGGAGACGTTGGAGGAATCACAAGTGACGAGACGGAAGAAACAGTCGGGAAGCAGGCGCCGAGCAGGTGAAGGGGGAGCGGACGAGCTTTGTAGCTGCTCGTGTCGGGCGGCGATATGGTGGGGTTGACCTAGTAGTTTGATGTGAGGAGGGGTCGCAGCGGCCGATTCGTGACGTCGGGTCCGCTTGCTCCACGCTCGAGCGCCTTGGCCATTTGCTCCGCATCGTTTTCGCTGAGAAAAGTAACATTTTCCGGCCCCTGCGAATCAGAGCCTTTTTTGGTGTCGAACTTGCCCTACCAGGCGTCTAATTATCTTGTTCGATAGGCCTGTCCTTTGAAACTCCCAAATACCATAACCAAACTCCACACATGCCACCCAGAACGTCCATACCCACGCTGACTGACGATTATACGATGAGCTCCTCAACTGTCCAGTCCTCATAGCTGCGAATTCGTCAGCCGCGGCCGGGCGCAACGCATCCAATTCCAATCGACTTACAAACCATCCGGAAGGTATCTCCGCACGATCAGGGGAATCTTCTTTTCGCGCATTTCCTTCAGCGCAATCTGCAGAGGATCCGTCTCTCCTTCTAGATCAACAAGAACGGGCGCATTCATGCTGTAGAGGATCAGCCTTTTTCTGTCTCTCAAGGCACATCCAACACCAATCTCGCGCAAATCTGAGACGCCAAACCTACCTGATCTGTTGAGCGCGTACTCCGAGCAGCCTGGCTCTCTCGTACTTGGTCATGTAGGGCGTCGTCGTGCGGTTCTCGTCGGCAATCCTCTTCTTGCGCTGCTCTTGGATTGTGTTGGCCTTGGCTGCCGCTGCAGCGCTCTCGTCCCCAGCAACAACGACGTTTTCACCCTCGGGCTTGGACTGGTCGGGATCCTCCTGTCCGCCGGCGGCCTCGTCTTCATCTTCGTAGTAGGCATCGGGCTCTTGGGGTTCGTCGAAGTCTTCGTAAACCTCCTCGCCGGCACTAGAGTCAAGTGGATTAGCCCAGAAGATTAGAGCGGTTGGTATAGTTGGATGAAATTAGGCGTTTTCTTCAACTTGAGACTCCGCGGGAATGGCACGTACTTGTCGAGGCCGCCGTCGTCATCTCCAGCGTAGTCCGACATGCTGCGCGTGCGATTTAAGTGGAACTATTGGGATATGTTGATTCCAGAAGATGAGGACCGCACCAGGCGGAGCGTGGGCTAAGTAAGTGGTCGGTGTCGTGATGGAGGAGCGGCAGCGCGGCGCGCCGTTCGTGGAGACCGATGCAGAACGGAAATTCTGCCTACTCACCGCCCTCGGATTGATGTTCATTGGCGAAAACTTGGCGTGTCTTAGCTCACCGCCCCCGGGCCCATATTATTATTTTCAGGGCAGATATCAAAGCATCGTCGAATTGGAATCCCACCGGCGCTTCAAGTCGCTTGTGAGCAACTGGGGCTCCGGTATGGCTGAAGTCTTGACCATGCGCAAGCGCGCTGCGCCGCCTATGGAGCAAAGTCTCCGGAAGAACAGGAGACTTCATCAAGGTAAGTTCATCCACCCTCACGCATTCCGAGGATGTCATGGTCGCTTACTATACGTCTCAGTGCCAGCTCCACAAGAACCAGACTACGCATCGGCTCTTTCTCCAATCGATTCTCCTGCAGTGAAAACTGAAAACAAAACCGCTGAAGAATACCCAGTCAACACTCCCGAGTCGCCTCCGCTTTTGCCCTACAAACTTGACCCCGACCGCAGCCGTCGCAATATCTACCACTGTACTTTCGGGGGATGTGGCCGATCGTTCAATCGCCCTTGTCGTCTTCAGGAGCATGAGCTCTCTCACACTGGAGAGCGGCCCTTTGCCTGCACCCACGAGGGCTGCAACAAGACGTATATCAGGGCGACGCACCTCACGCGCCACGTAAAGCTTGAACACACCACGAATGAGCGCACTTTTGTCTGTGAAAGGACTGATTGTGACAAGTCTTTCATCTCAGCAGATCGTCTGCGCAGACACCAGGAAACGCATGAGAACAAGTTTCATTGCACGGATTTTCCACCATGCCAGAGAATGTTTCGCAAGCACGTTACCCTTCAGCGACACATAGATTCTGTACATCTCGGCAAAAAGAAGTATCCATGCGATCTGGTGAACGATGAGACGGGAGAGCAATGCACCGAGGTCTACAACACTCCACACTGCCTCAAAGCGCACAAGGCGCGTGACCACGGCGGCCTACGTTTTTTCTGCTCCGTTTGCGGCCCAGATCCTGCGGCGGAAACAGCAGAGGGCAATACTCCTGCAAGCTTCGCTGAGCCCGTGGGCTTCAGAACATATGGTGCTCTTCAGGCTCACATCAAGGAAGTGCATCCGCCCGTATGTATGCACTGCGGAAAGGAGACTTCGACGCAGAAACAGTTGAAAGCCCACATCGAGATCGCACACAGCGGCCTGTCCATCGACGACCGCCGAAGATTCGTCTGTGAGGATTGCGGCGCCGGATTCACCAAAAAAGGCAACCTCAAAGTCCACATCCGCTCCACACACGAGAAGACGCGTCCCTTTGTTTGCGGCGAGACGGACATAACGAAAGACTCTAAGAAAGACTACATCCGGGCGTGGGACGGCGAAGGCGCATGTGGCCGCGACTTTGGAACCAAGAACAACCTGGAGGAGCATATCCGGACCAAACATCTGGGCCTGGAGAGCTCGCGCACGGCCAAGATGAGGGCCGAGGCAATCGAAAGGGGCGAGTACTGGGACGAGCATGCAAAGAGGAAGCGCTTGCGCGTTCACCCCAAACCATCAGCCATTGCACGTCTGACGGGCGAGGGCTTTGCCGAGGAGAGCGGCCGCCGCATCACGTGCATTTTTGAGAAGGACGGCTGCGAACACCGCTTTTTCCGCGACTACGACCTCGAGTTCCATCTGGGTCAGGTGCACAGCATGAGAGCACGCGAGGTCACCGAAGCCATGATGGAGAAGGGCGCCAGGGACGGTACGCAGTTCTGGATCGGTGGCGCTGGAGACCCGTACCTCGACCAGCAGCACATGTATCGCGAAGACGTCGACCAGGATGCCGACTATGGGGCGCCGGACGAAGCGGACCTGGCCGCCGAGAGGGAGTTGGATCGCCGTGCCGGAATCGACCATCTGGAATCTGCCATTGACGTTCGCAAGGCTGGTTTGGGTCGCGGTGGCCAGCAAGAGAAGCAGACTTTCGATGCGCTCTACAACTATCTCCGGGGATACGAGAATTCGTGAATGGCGAAGAGGTTATTGTGCAGATGGGGAGAGACAGAGTCAGTGTTCGGATATGGCAATCGATGAGCCAGTTGTTTGCATTGATATAGATACCCATTTGCTTTTCCGAGGTCGAAAATGGAAGGATAGACTGGCAAGAGTCTTCCAAGGGGTTTCAAGATTTTCGGGCTTCGATGGCGCTGGCAGAAAATATCCGGAGGTTTTGATCGTTGGCTTTTCAATTGTATGCCACTGCAGTAAATTGACATGGAAAAGTGCATGACACACAGTTTCCCTGCTTCCTCTCGAAACACTGGTGCTCGAAACGGCTGATCCCAACGGTACGAACGACATTCATCTTGATACCCCAAGTCATGACGGATCCAATCTCAACCACAGCATTCCTCACCCTCCAGCCTCTCGTCTACTCCTTTCCAACAAACAAACCCCTCTCATACAACCCCGACACAAACGTTAGACCCGCCTTCGCATCTCTCGCGACAGTAGCACTGCTACCGTAAATGTCGTTTCCAACGAGCAACTCCCGCCAAACAGGGGTGCCATCCTCCTTGAACGACAGCTCTGCCGCCCACGTCGCCGCCTTGACGTGCTTCTCCTCCTCATCGCACTCCTTCTTGGTCGCATGCTCCGCCTCGTCAAGATTAGCGCCAACCGCCTTCTTCGCGCGCAGCTCGTTGCACGTGATGCGCTGCAAGACGGTGGCCGACAGGGCGCCCACCGAGGGGTGTCCCGCGACGAGCAGCCGCCCGTTCTGGTCGGTCGACAGGTTGTCCAGGAAGGCCGGGGCGTGAGTCTCGGTACGGAAGGAGAGCGAGGGCGGCGTCCAAGCGGGGGAGCCGACGGGCGGCGGGACGAGCTCGTACAGCGAGACGCTGCGGCGCGTGGTGCTAGCAACAGCCACCGTCGAGCTGTTGAGCAGCGCGATGCCGTTGCAGAAGGGGATGCCGCGGGCCAGGGTGGTGATGTTTGCAAGCGCATCAGCAGGGGCGTCGGCCGGCGGCAATGAGACGTGCAGGACGTTGCCGCCTGGTAGCGCGAGCTGAGTCTCTGCACGCGCAAGAGCGCGATTGAAGCGCACTTTGAAGAAGTGGTCGTTTGTGAGCAGGATGCTGGTGGCAGAGAGCGGGATCAGACTGTTCGGAGTCCAGATAGCGGGATCGCGGATTGTGCGAACGTGCTTGGCGACGGCACGGCCAAAGCCAGACCATGGCTTGAAGGAAAGGACTTCGAGCGTGGGGCCATGCGAGGCGTGGTTCGTGACAAACAGCGTGCCCGAAGCTGCGTGGTATTCGATGCCGAGGGGGTGGAAGTCGGTCGTGTAGTAGGAGCCATTGGTGGGGTGTTCGAGCGCAATGGGCGAAGGGACGGCGTTTGGGTCAGTGTAAAACCATTGGTAGAGGACGCCCGCGCCCGAGTGGTCCCGGAAAGTGCCCTTCGACGCGCGTAGGTCAGTTTGAATGTGGTGCTGGCGGGATCGGCGGAAGGGCGGCGGATTTCGTGCTACACCTCCCTCCAACTCCGTCGGATGGCGGGGGTGGGCTCACCATGACCGTATTCCAGCTGTCCCGCCCGGTATCGCAGCTCAAGAGAGCCACCTGCTGTTCCTCGACCAGAATCACATCCTCACAATTCTTCAGCAGGTCCCGGAACTTGACCTCGTGCTCCTTGAATGCATTGACCCTGGTGAGCTTGTCTGGGGTAATGGCCGAGAGCTTCTGCGTCTCCAACAGAAGTGATATATGTGGCCACAGGAATGCCGCCAGGGCGAGGAGCTGTTTGACTCGACGATTAGCAGATGCCCAATGGTTGATGCAAGCCTGTAAAGCTGCAAGAGATCAAAGAAGCTGGAGAAGCGCGTCGATGGCCAGTTCCAAGACTTACCACAGCCGTAGACAGCTTGCCCAACATCTTGTCAGCCTTGTCAGCTGTCAGACAGTCAAATGGATGGGACAGGGTACGAAACGGTACTCTTGACAGGGCGGCGAAAGTGTCAGTGGTGAGTGGGGCACTGTGTTGTCTTAAATACCGGCGCCTAGGGAACCTAACAGCTCGAGCTGCGATGTGCCGACTGCTGATGGGCCGGATCTGCACAGGGAACTGCTTTGGTCTCCGACCTTTCCGGTGTGGGACAAACAATATTCCAGGGTCCGAGGATCTACTCGCTCCCTTCACATGTCCTCGACGCCGAACGTTTGTTATTCCTCAAAATTTTTGGCAGGCTCTTGATTTGGCCCATGCGGTGCAGCAGGTTCGACTAAATGTTGCGTGGTGGTATCATGTTCCTCTTCATCTATGGATTCCAGTCAACCTGCTCTCCAAACTACGCCCGCATTTAGACACAGCACCTCCACCTTTTTTTGGTCCTTTTTCATGTCTTTTCTCTCTCCTGCTGAAACTCGCTTCCATCCTGCATCCATCTCGGATCGACGCATACTCACCACTGCTGTTTGGATACCCATGCAGTCTGTGCATTACTCAATTTCCACGTATCAAAAACCATTCTCTTGAACGACATCTGATGCGCGCTTATTTCTCAAAGATAATCGCTTGCTCTCGCTCTTCCGTTCGCCGGCTCCCTTGATACCTTCCTCACCGGGCTCATGCTCCGAGACGACATCCTCCGACGACGCGGCGGGGAATCCTCCAGACTGCTTGTGTTTCTTCGTCGCGAGTGCTTGTCTTCACCCCGCTGAAGTCCGCGGTCTTTGCCGTAATTGCGCCCATCTCTGGCCCCCCCGCGAGACGAGACCGAAGACCTGCGCCTGAGCAACTGACTCCGACTGCGAGACAATGATCTGGAAGGCGATCGAGCGTGCGATCGACCTTTGCCCTTGCCAGCACCAACGGGTGAGCGCGATGGCGAGCGAGAGTAGCTGTTACTCCGGTCCCGGCGACTCCGCGCAGGGGCTTGGTAAGGGCTTCTTGAGCGAGATCTGGTTACACTTCGAGCGTTGCGGTTGCCGCGTGGAGCTGGACTGATCGAACGGGAAATGCTGCGGGACACACTGTATCGACCGTTACGCCTTGGGGGAGTCCGGGAAAGAGAGGAGGTAGCGCGGCGTCTGGGACGAGGAGAGCGAGAAATCGATTCTGTGTAAGAACGGTCGCGTCGGCGACGAGGAGGTGGTGTATAAGAGGGACTTCGGCTGCGAGAAACAGAAAGTGGGTCATTGTGGCCCCGTCGATGGGGCGGAGTGTATGAATTTGACCTGCTCCTGCTCCTGCTCCGGCCACGTGGACTCGGCGAGCGTGATTCCGAGTAGCTGTCGCGCCGCCGTCTAGAGCGCACAGGAGAACGCGATCGTGAACTGTAACTCGAGCGACTCGAGTAGCTCGAGTAGGATGACGCGCTTTCGCCATCGCTTTCAGGATCTGCTGGGGGCAAAGCAGGCGGTGCAGGCTTGGGCATGTTTTTGAGATGTTCGCGCATGTCTTCTGTGAGGACACCCATCCCGATGGCGGTGAAGAAATTGATTGCAAACCTCGTCTTCCTGCTATCGTCCTTGGGGAATATGCCGTCGAAGTCTGGCTGCAGGGTATCCTCCCGCATACGCTCCGCAAGCTTTTTCATGCCCATGGCTTGGGCGAGCTCTTCAAAGAGGATTTTGATGAAAATACGGCTGGAAGAGCTGGTGTCTTCCTCATTCATCTGAATGACCGAGAAGACGTGCCATCCAATACCATCGCTAGCAAGGAGATGAGCAAATATCTGCGCAATGATACGCAGGCGATTCGTCTCGTATCGGTGGATGGTGGTGAAGTATTTAATGAAGGACTCCTCGAACAGCTCCCTCCAAAGACGGTTAAGTTTGGAGAAGCGTTCGGCAATGAGTCCGTAGAACTTGTCGTAGGTCCTCTCTTGGGAAGCGCATTCGATAATCATCGATGGAAGCTCGGACTCCTGGCCAGGCGGTAGGTTGATCTTCATTAACTTGTGGCAACATTCTTCAAAGCCGCCGCTGGACTTGATGGTGAGGTAAATGGTACGGCGGAGGTTTACCAAGTCGGTATTCGTCTGGTCCTTGATTTCCAACTCCCGCTCTTGCTTCTCTTCCTCGCCCTCGGAGCTCTCGTCAGTCTCGTACTCTTCATCATCGCTGCCGTCGGCTTCTCCAAGGATCTCTGCCTTCAGTTGTTTATACGTGTCCTCGTGCTCTTGCCATTCCGAGTCGAATTTGAAGATGTTGAGGCCGTCCTGCACTTCTAGTTCATCGTCCAGGCTGATCCTATGCGTGATTTGATCTTCTTCCTCCACCAAATCCAGCTCCTCTTTGACTGCCGGGTTGTCTTTGTACCTGTCCTTCCTCACTTGGAAGAGAACCTCAACCATGTACTGCGTCCTCTTGTCAATGTCGGCTTCATGCAAGATGGCCCGGAATTGATCAAACACAGCTAGCGCAATAGGCTGGGACATCTCTTCGAGGTGCTGGCCCACTTCTCTCGTGAAACCCACAGCAATCTCAACACTGTCGTCTGTTGGCTTGTGGAGAAGGAGGAGCAAAATCTGTGCAGCGAGCGTCTCATGGACGACTTGTTGGTTCACCAAATGGGCAATAAAGGTCGTCGACGAAAGACAGACAGCTTTGTCGTTGCGTTTGAAAGCCTTGCGAAATTGCACGACCAACCGTGTGATCAAAAGCTCACCAACCTGGGGTAGTTTCGTGTTGACGATGGCAGCCATGGCGGCGTAGATCGGAGTGAATGGCAGCGAGGCAGCTTGTGCCTTCATAATGCTTCGACAAAACAGGCCCCTTCCTCGAACCAAATTCTCATTGAAGAGTTCTGGTACGATGTGCTTGATGTTGGAGACGTTGACTTTGTTAATGAGTCCGTTTATGGACTTCTTCAGGGCTTCCCATGCCATGCGCTGGTACTCTTTGCTAGTCTTGTCCGTGATCTGGGCTTGCAACGCTCGCAACCTGGCGGGCGGAATATATGTACCTCCCGACCTCATATTGACAAGTTTTTCATACTCGGCCTTTGCGAAGGCCTGCTTTTGTTCCTCGGTGAGCGGCTTTGGGGCCTCAGGCTCCCGTGGGCGATGCTCGAGTTGTCGGCGATCGTAGCCATCGGGCGAGAATGACCGCGAGCGGCCACGGGGTGGAGAACGGTGACGGCGCGGCGATGGTGAGCGCGAGGGAGGCGAGCGCTTCCGGGACCTTTCTGGCTCCGGTGAGGGGATCCGGACGGCCGACTCAATCTCCATGATCGCGAGAAGCTAGGAACTTTGAACGGTCGGGACGGTCTTTGTATGTGTGGGAACGCGTGGTCGTTTAGCGAACGACGCGATTCCTCGTATGAGGAGGAGCTCACAATGTCAACCGTCCTGGTTGGCAAGGATAGGTAGGAGTATGATTTCGTGGAGTTAGAGAATTGAGACTTGTCGCTGCTGTGTTTGGAGGGAGAGAGACACACAACGCTAGTGTCTTTGGCTAGAGGCACAACGATGGCGCAGACCGAGATCTTACTAAGCATAGTAGCCACATCTACCGCCACATACTTCCCCAGCCAATGCACCGCCACATTGCCACCTCACTGACGTAGTGGGTCTTGATTCTATAAAGGTCACCGTTGCGCTGCGGGTGATGCTCTTGCCTCATCGTCAATCTCACTTCAACCAAAAATATCACCAGTAAGCAGTTCATTTCCAGACCTTAAACTTAACCTGAACGATAGTCATCAAGCCCATCTCGAAACCTCACCCAGCATGCCTCTCCCAATGTACACGAGCGAGAAGCCCTCCACTTCTGGGACCAACACCACCGCCGAAAACAGTGGCGCCCAGCAATCGCAGGGGCAGACTTCTACAAGCCAGATAGGCTCAACCTCATACCAAGACAAAACGAAGAGCGAGGCCGAGCTCGCTGCTGAAAAGCTGTACGAAGAGCGCATGGAGGAGGAATATGCCAAGCGTGAGGGTGGCGCATGATCGCGGCAACAAAAGAACAAAGCACGGGGCTTCCAGACATGATGGGAGGCATGAAGATCTCCTGATCAGCCTAATGAAGGTTCAAAGGCTTCGAGAAAGCGCAATGTATAATCAGATATTCAACTCATGTTTCTTCGAAACGCAATTTGTCGCTATGCCGTTTATTCTCTTATGCCCCAGCCAGCGCCTTTGCTAGCACAGCTTTTGGTCTCTCTCCCATTTCAATGCCCAGTGCCAGCTGCCTGCCCTCCTCGGTCATTTTGGCCCATGTGCGCCTCAGAATGCCAATAGTCTTGTCCTCGTCCTCCCAGGTCTTTTCGTATTCTTCAAACTGGTCGTCCAGGAACACGAGGCACGCCACATCCTCGAGAGCCTGGGTCTCGGCGTCGTTGCGCAGGTCTTCCTTGCGCACGAGCGCCGCGACGCGCGCCGCATCACTTGGGCTGTACCCAGCCTCGATACAGATGCGCTCAGCATGCTCTGCTTGTCGTTTCTTGAGCGCGTTGCGCCAGCTAAAATATCCCAGCTTCGTCATTGGATATTCCGATCGAGGCACTTCCCATCGCGAAAGATGCTGGGCGCGAATGGCGAGTTTCAGCGTCTCGGAAGCCTCTGGTTTTCGCAGAGACAGGTAGTGCGTCATCTTATTGGCGTAGTGCAGCTCGTATGCGATTTCATTGCCGTCAGGTGCGGTGATGATTTTTGGGTCGAGCGCGTGCGCCGCGTCGATTGCTGCGAGAGCCTTGGTGTAGGGCGATGTCATTGTTAAAGTGTGAGGGAGTGTATCGAGTGCGAGGAGCCTGCGTGGGCCGACGCCATGTGACGGATGCTGATTTGGAATGCACCTGATAGGTACATGGCCTTTCGGTGCCTTCGCTCCATCTCTGCGGGCCCGAACCAACTGTGCCGATGATGCCGAGTCGATCCGTCCACGCAGGAAGTGATTGACTGCCATTCACCTGTTGGAGATCAATTGGGGCAGTACCAGTTGCTCTTCGCGTCCTATTTCGGTCGCTATATGATCACCGTCATTGAAGCATTGAAGGTGAGCGATGAGGGACATTTCAGAATGCACTGGAAATCTTGTATGACACACGGCTCCAATGCTGCCTCCACCGTCTAATTAAGAACCTGAATGGACATCTTCGCACTGATACAAGGAAATTTTTCCTTCCGTTCCAAAACTCCAAGCAATTGCAAAGTTTGGATGCAATCTATCAGAAAATCTTGGACAAGACCCTCTTCACCTCCTCCGGCTGCTCCACAGCTGTATCCTTTGCTCTCTTTGACCGAACCTCATTCTGCTTGAACTGTCTCCTCTCGCTCGACAAGCTCTCCTTGGCATTCTGTGGCGCCCCTCCAGTTTGTTCCTTCTTCTTCCTCTTCTCTTGCATGCCTTGCAGCATTTTCGCCCTTTCCACATTCTGGACAAACTCCTTATTCTCCCTTGTAGCTTTAGAGATCTCTGCGCGCATTTTGCTCGCTCTTTCAGCGTTCTCGTTCGCAATCTGCTCCGTGAGGTTGTTCCACTTGAAGCCCTTGAGATACTTGATGTTCCAGACATCGTCGTAGTAGTATCCTCCTTTCTTCCCGCCAATGATTTTCGCGTTTAAGAGGTTGACCACAGCCTTGGCGTCCTTCTTGTTCTTGAATTCCACCCAGCCGTCGACAAAGCTCCTCTTCTTATTTCCACCAGAGGCTTTGCGCCGTTTGTAGACAGTTGGATCCTCTGGACTAAGGAAAACGCGACCGATGGTTCCGTATTGTGATAGTAGCGACTTGACTGTCATCGGTTTCATGAACGGGGGAACGCGCGAAAGGTAGATGACCCCAGATTTCTTGGTTGCCTTTGCCGCTTTCTCCGCTTGTTTCTTGGTGAGCTTTTTCTGTGCTTCGAGTTTCATGCTGGCGTTTCCGTCTTCGTCTTCCTCGAAGTCGTCGTGATCTGCGGCGGGCTCGTCATCCACGTTTGAGCTCTTTGCTACACCATCCCTTGAACTCTTGCCACTGGATTTTGCTGGAGGTAATTGGGCATCTTTTCTCTGCAGTGATGGATCTGCTGAGTCGTCTTCTTCATCGTCTGCTGAGTCGTAATCGGACTCTTCGTCGACCTTGCGCCGTTTCGAAGTGCGGCCACTCAGCGCCCGGCTCTTCCCCAGTTCCTCGGCCTCGGAGTTGTAGCTATCCTGGTCGACATCGCTCGAATCGTGGGCCTCAAGCCATTGGTTTCTCTTGCGCATAGCCATCGCGAATGAGTTGGTACGGAAGATGTTCGAGGTCGAGTAATAACGGACAATTTTCCCAGCATGTCCTTATCGCGATAATCCGGCCACCACTTTGCCGTGGCCTAGGCTCAACTTAGCCCAGCCTGCTTCCTGTACGCCAGCCAGCCGTCAGACGACTGTCGCGGACACATCTCTCGGCCTGCGCGGATCTTGCAAGCTACCGGCTTTGATGCCATCTGTTCAGTATTCTCTGTGTTCAATTACGACAACTCCAATCCATTTTTGAAACTCCAATAGTCCCTCGAGGTATACATGAGATGTGTATTCAGTCTACCGTGGTGTTCCGATTCCTTTTTGAAACTTCCATAGTCCCTCGAGTTATATGTGAGGTATATAGTCAGTCCAACGCGGTGTCTCATAGACGCCGCGTGGAACTGACCTTATGGAGATGAATGATTCGATGATTAGAAAGAGTCTAGCAAGCGCATATGCCAGAGCCAGAGTGCTGTGAAGCCAATAGAGCCGCTGGCTCGAATCCGCATGCTCCAAAATCCTCAAAAATCTGCTTATCTTCACCATCCTTCTGATGAAAGGCTCTGTCGTGAATAGCATGTACAGCGGCCAGGCTGTGATGATGAGACTGCACACCCTCCACCCAGTTTGTTCAGCACGGCTTGGATATTCGAGATCCCACGCAACGCAGTGCAATGCCCCAAAACAGGCGCCCATAACAAAGGTAAAGTATGAGTGGAACTGCGTCTGAGCATGTAGGTAAAGGTCGCCGGTTCCTTCTTTATGATTTTCCAGCTCTTGCTTTCGATTTGAGGGCATATCGACGTCCCAGTCTCTCCAGTCCTGCGCAATTTCCAGCATGCAGGACAGATCGATATTGCAGGGCTTCTTCCACCAAGCGACATAGGTTACGAAGCACAAGCAGGTGAAGGCAATGGTCATGATTTCCAGGGGAGATACCTCCATGTTGAACACGGCTCTTGTAATGACTTGCAAGAGGAACCATCCGCACTGGACACAGGCAATGGCTTTCGTCAATGCATCAGATTTGTCGTACCGGAAGATCTGCTCCTGAGACAACACCGGAACCTCAGGAGCTTTCTCTTCGGCGAGTAGGCCTTCCTCTGGGTTCGATGATGGACGAACCGATTGTGCCTTGTCTTTTATTCGGATTGCTGGCATTCCCGCTTTCACCAGATCTTGCTGTATCAGCCAGTACAGCTCTTCGATGCGCAGGGGGATGATGTCTCCATTTGGACAAAAGGCGCGGAACCCATTCATGCATGCGAAGAATCCATGCGTTATGGTCCATTCCTCAAAGCCTTTCAATTGTCTGAACTTCTTCACTGAGACGTGGGCGCGGCAACATTGCTCGATTGAAACCCCGTTCATGTATTCCGGCATTAGAAGCGCAAAGACTGTATGCTTTGCTCTTCGAATGGTGACATCTTGTCGACCGCGGTAGCATGGCCAAATGACATCGAGGTGCTGAACCGTCCAGGTACAGATGATCAGTGTACTAATACAGCTCCAGAGAAGTTCAAGAGTCCCGCGCACATGGCCTCCTGATTCCCATGAGACCCTGGTTTCTTCGTATGATTGATTTGACATTAGATTTCGTTCCTGGTCTATGAATGGCCAACGGAAATCAGAGTCGATGGTATGGCGAAATTTCCCGACAAAAGGGCTGGTCGCAATTGTCGTTGTCGAATGATTTCAGGGCGGCGGCTGTACGAAGCTGTTGAAGAACCTGCTCGAGCAGGCTGCGGTGCTCGAGCGAAATTGGAGTCGTCTTACGCTCTCGTGGCGGCGGGAGTCGTACATATAGGCTACTCGAAGACATACGAGTATTTACTCCTCTTTCTGCTGTACTCTATCGCCTAGGTGTCCGCAACATGGTCCCCACCTTGGGGCTGGCCAACGCCTCACTTACAGCAAGTAGGACGATAAGCGGGAACCCTCGCCACCAAAGACAGTTCGATTGGTCAAGGCCGCAATAAGATTGGGGGCCAAGACAGGGTTCTTCGCCCCATACCGCTAGCGCTTGGGGAGGCTCTTGGGGGCCCTCGCTTCTACATAACTTTTGCGATTGTCACCGCGTATGCCTGCATTGTCAGACACATTCTTGGTTTCATTTGCAACACTATGGCTCTTATTGGATACCTTCTTATTGGACTTGTTCCTCTAGGTATCTTTCTGGTCCTTCGAAATTTTCGCATCTTTGTGAGTTGAATCCATGCCCAAGGAGTGGAGGTGGACTAACAACTCGGCTGACAGATTAGCTGGCATGATCATGGCGAGGCTTTCGGATGTAGTCCGTTAAAGATGATACCAAACTCTCTTTTCTTGCCGTTTGGAATCGACAAATTGAACAAAAGTTTGGTCGCTGAGCGCAAACGGAAGTTTCCAAATTTGATGCTCTCTGACCATGAGCTCTATGGGGACAACTACGGCCAATGTAACTCAGCGAATCCAAGACAGCTCCTGACGCGTTCAAGAATATCTAACGTAGGCAGATGCCGGCGGCCAATTCATTATCCTGACCCGGGATCCACGCAATATCTCTGCCATCCTTTCCAAGCAGTTTGCGCACTTTGAATATGGCCCAGTCAGACACGGCTGTTTCTCCGCGCTTCTAGGCAGCGGCATCTTCACGAATGATGGCCACGAATGGGCCACATCAAGGCGTCTACTGGCGCCGATCTTCCACAAGCCTCACTTCCCTCATCTGGACATCTTGGAGCAGCACGTTCAATCACTCTTTCGTGCTATACGCAAAGTGATAGAAAATGAAACCGCTGTGGATTTGAAGCCCTTGATCTACTCCTTCACTCTTGACACATCGACAGAGTTTCTGTTGGGCAAGTCCACCAACATGCTCAACCAGGATTCGCAAAACGACCAGGCCAAGACCTTTTTCAAGGCATTCAACACCGGTCTTGAATATACTGCCACTCGAGAGAGGTTCAAAGCATTCTACTGGCTGGTGAATCCTGTTGAATTCAGGGTGGCATGTCGGACGGCGCAGGGAACCTTGAAAGACATGATCCAGGATTCTCTCAGGTCCAGCGACGAGGTCAAATCTCGAAGTGCTCTGCAAGACATTTTTGAAAAGATGGGAGAAGATTTGGACAAAACCCGCGACGAAGTGTGCAATATCCTGTTCGCAGGTCGAGATTCAACCGCAAGTCTTCTCTGCTGGATCTTCTACGCCCTGGCGAGAGAACCTCGGGTCTTCCACAAGCTACGCAAAGAGGTCTTGGACAAGCTTGGAGACGGTTCAGATTACCATATCACCGACAGAGACCTGTACGAAATGACGTACCTGGACAATGTTATCAATGAGACTCTTCGGTTATTTCCAGCAGTACCTTTGAATGGTAGGGTCTGCGCACGCACGACGACGCTGCCGTCGGGGGGAGGTGCCAAGGGCCAGGATCCCATCTATGTTCCAAAAGGCACGTTGATCTGTTATTCTACCTACGCATTGCAAAGATCTCAAAGTGCATATGGAAAGACCGCAGGCCAGTTCATCCCAGAACGCTGGAATCAGGACAGCATCGTCATGCGCACCAGAGACTGGACATTCCACCCTTTTAATGGAGGCCCACGGAAGTGTCTTGGCGGTAAGTTGAGGTTTGGGGGTTTGTACACAGTTGAGGCTGACAATTTTGTAGAACACTACGCGCTCAAGCTGGCAAAATACACGCTTTGTCGCTTTATCCAACAATTCAACAACATTGAGGTCCCGGGCTGTGCGTCAGGGTCGACGGCAGATTGGCAAGAAGACATCAAGTACCAGATAGGGTTGACCATGGCTCCTGATAACGGAGTCTGGGCCAAGTTGACGTTGTCATAAGCACCTTCACACTCCGTCTTCAAATGATACTGCCTTGCCAATTTTAATATTCCAGCTCCTATGCTTTCTTCCAACCAATTCATAAGTTCGCCAAAATCACCAAACAGCTCATCGCAAGATGTACTGCAAAACCGGCCAGGAAAAATTTAAACCGAACGAAAACTCCTTGGGCAGGAATTCGGCCTCGGCATCAATGGTACTACTCTGCTGCCTGCTCGAAATTCCGTCCGCTTTCCTCCTGTCACGGACTGCCTTCTGGAATTTGCTGATACCGTTTTCAAGAATGTGGTAATACACCGATTAACCGCCGCGTATGGATTTCAGATGTTGTGCTACATTCATGACTTTAAAATTCAACTGCATGACATGGTCAAATGCATCATCCAGTGGAATTGCGAGTCGGAGCGGCAAAAATACTGTGAAGGCGCACTTGGGCCCGAAAGAAACGGTTGCCCAGTTGAACGATGTTAGATACGGGCTAATATTTCTCTGAGATAAGGACCGAGGGGATACCCCGGGAACGGATTCTGATCTGACGGGGAGCAACTGCAAGTACTCCTTCACAGCAAGCGTTGCCGATTCGATAAACAGCCTCCGCGTCAGCGTCATCGTGGGCAGATATTCTGCACCCATGCATGACAACGCCTGCGGATCGACGCTCCCACAGACCCAATTGTGACGAATCCTCAAGTTCTGCTGATTGGATAGAGAAGCTGTTGACCCGCTTGCCCGAAGATTTCAACAGGACGAGTTTGGACTACTACTTTGCGGCCAACAAGTCTATCGCGGTTTCGCACGCAATTGGATCCAACAGCGATCCACAGAATCCTCTGGAGTCGTCATCATTTTCCAGGTCCCCGGAAGCCACATCAATGGGCTGAGAGAAGCTGAGCTGTGACACTCTAGAGAGGACTATGCCTGTGTCAAATTTGTGTGGGGCCGCCGGAGCCAAACAGACAGCTTCGAACGCTCATCATACGCGGAGTGGCAGATTGCGGATGAGCTGGAGAAGAAGCAGCTTATTGTAGGGCACATGTCCGGACGTAATCCGAGAGAGATTCTGGAGATGAGATAGTATAGAAACATCGCTATGGAGCATCCGTTCGGCATGCTGCACTTCGGGGTGGTTAGGACGCAGTATTCCTTTAGAGATAGCTAAGACGCATTTTACCGCACGTTCAGGGACAAGCCGGTCATTTGCGAGAGAACTGCGTAGGAACCGGGCCATATCGTTGATCTACGTCGCTGGTGTGTATAGCAGATTGATAATGCTCGCATGGATCCGTAGGGGTAGAGTAATTTTTCTGTCTTCGGTGTGCCAGGCTTCCTAAGTACTTCCGGTTAGGCGAGGTGTAATGCCTGAGCTTCGGGCGCATTGGAGCTTGATCGCCAATCCTGCGGAATACTCGCAACATCCTCATGGTGAAGTTCATGATGCTCTCTTACTGGGACTTTTCCATACCGGCTGCTGCATCGATAAGTTTTGGATCCATCAACGTAGAACGCCTCTCGCCGACGCCATCCACGGCCAAATGCCCTTTTACGACCAGTGACAAGATCCTTCGTGATCATCTTATTTTTGACCATTCTCCCTCTACCATACCTCTTCAGGGCTAACCCTGATGTTTTCGCCTCCCTCTCTGACATGCTGCAGCTTCTTGTCCCGGCTCAACGGCTTGCGCATGTCAAATGCATCCTCATCGTCGTTGTAATACTGCACCACACGGCGGTAGACACTATAGCCCATACCCTTATACAGCTCCTGAGCCACTGTGTTCTCGGCGCGCACGAAAAGATCGACGAACCACGCGTTCTCGGCGTCGCAGGCCTGCTCAAGCAGCTGAGTGAGTCGCGTCGCGTGCCCTTGTCGCCGCGCTCCTGGGCAGATAGTTAGGCAGGTTACGTGGCCGTGCCAGGGTAGGTAGTTGGGGTTGGGATTCGTTTCGGGCGAGTATGGCTGCACGGGTGCTGGGTAGGGCGATGACTCTGTCTTGCCCATGACTGAGAGGTGCGGATGTTAGCTTCAAGGAGCAGGAAGGGCAGGTCAGACGCGTTCCAAGTTGCAATGCAAAAACTGCTGACACATCACATCTTGTAGTTCAAATTGATGGGTAGAATGGTGCACGTCACATACTATAGCCCTCAATCTTCCCATGTGGTCCCTCTATCACTTTGCACAGCTGCGGCCATTTAGTCAGGTATTCAAGGTAGAAGCTGACGTTGTACGTCTCGGTGAGCGGGTCCAGGTTGCACTCGTTGAAATTGAGGAGATCCATGGGGATCATTGGCCGTATAGTCGCCATTTTGGCGACTGTGATGGGGTGAGAGGATCGTTGGGAAGGCGCGTTGTAGGTTCGTGGGAATTTTGGGAGGTGGTGACGCTGGCGGGGTGGAGTCGCTGCGATCGGAGTTTATGTCGGCGTGTACGAGCTCGCTGGTATAGATCCCTGCCATTCCATACGCGCACGATACAGCTGCAGTAGTTTTCGCACGACATTCAAAATAACGTTGATCGGAAGAGCTTGAAATGGCAGGGATGCGGCCTCGATTTTATTCTATCTGAACATAGTAAATTTCCAGGAAGGCAAGCAAAAGACAGGATTGGCTATAGCATAAAGATGGATTAATGCCGGCTGATACTGGACTTAGAAGAAGCACATGAAAGCACATTGAGGGCCTTGAGCAGAAGAAGAGACAGAGTATATCGAAAAGCATGGTATCTCGCTAATCCGTCGAAATGCATTAACCGCAACGCCGCTCGTCAATCAATTGTTCAAACCACTCCTGTTGTGTCGCGCGACCTCAACCAAAACAATAGACACACAGACAGGATAGGAACCAGAAAAGGTCGGCTGAGCTGGTTAGATGAGCGAATCGTGTTTCGTCAACTTCTTCCTGACCCTCCTCAGAGAAGGAACAGAGACATTGTCGGGGATGACATTGGGAGGACTGTCTGGAGGCATATCCTCGTTTACATGCTCATCATCCTCCTCTGTCTCTGGTTCCTCATAGATACTGAAGAGGTTGTGCATGGACTTCATGGAAGAAGTGCCGGAGATGGCAGAGATATCATCAGAAAGAAACTCTGAGTCGAAACATCCGAAAGCATTGTCCGACTCAAGCGGTGAAGAAGAATCAAAAAACTCTGCAAAACAAAAAAGAACGAGTTAGAGCTTGTAAACATCATTGCTGTTGACCGATCCGGCAGCAAACGGACTCGAGGTCCGCCGGGTGCTCATTCTGCTTGATGAGCGCGGTGAGGATTCATAGGGGGACGACTGACCGTCACGCTCGTGGAGTTGACGACCATTCTCTCCCTGTGGTTCACGTTCGGTGCTAAGTCGATTTGCAGCTGCCACGTCGATGATGTGCAGAGCCTTGTTGTGCGGAGTCGAGGCTCTCTTAGAGAAGTTGCGGTTGGCGCCTGGTCCGTCGTAGTTTTCACCGACAATCTCCGCGGGGACTGGTGGGGCGATGCGAACTTTCCTGTCGCTTGTGGCCTTCGATTTGAGGTCGTCAACGAGAATGACGATCCAAACCCCAACGTCGCTCTTTTGGTTGAACAACGGGGTGCAGTGGATCCAGCGAGGACGTCCTTCATCGTGAGCGCGCGAGCTGCTGATCCAGCGAATCTTGGCCGTCACACTGCGCTTTTCGGCGAGAGCGCCTTCGAGTTCCCTTTGCACCTTTTCACTGCCCCCAATGTGCTCCATCAAGAGGGACTGGAGCATTCCTGGAACGCGAAGACTGGGCGAGGTGAAGAGGATCCGAAGAACTGGGTGTGGTCGAACCAGGAGGTAGTGTTGATAGATACCGGCCAACTTGCCATTGGACCTGAAGTTTCCAAAGGGCTCCGCTGGCTTCGAGAGGGTTGGACTGGGGTCCTTGAGGAGCAGTCTGGGGCGCACACGGACCGAGGCCGTGTCGTCCAGCTCATCACAGACTTCCTGGTGCATGCGGCCGCCAAATTTCCGCACACAGTCAAGCTCGGCTTGGTTAAACATTTCACTAAGCTCCTGGAATTCATCCTTTTCTTCAAGCGGGGACGATGGAGTCTCTGTGCCAGAAGATGCTCCTTTTTCTTCTTCCTCAACGACCTTCCTCAAGGCTGGCAGGTCCATACAGTCCCTGGCGAGGCCACTCACGTCGATTTGAGATCCAATGAAGTAACGAACGTTGCCTTTGCTGTCCAGGAGAGGTGCCATCATGAGCAGGTTGAGAAACGTGGAACCGTCGCGACGACTATCTAACGTAAGCCTTATTCCAGTGGATAGAGGGTTACAGATGCTTACTAGTTCAATAGGACCTCATTAATCTCTCTGCCTTCGTGAATGGCTTGCTTGAGTCTCTCAATGCTTTGGGGATTGGTGCGAGGACCCTGCAGGAATCGACAGTTGCGTCCGATAGCGTAGTTAACTCCGTACTGGGTGACGCGGTGGAACTCTGATGATTATTAACAGTGATGTTAGCATTGCGAAATGTGTGCACTTACCAAGAGAGGAGAAAATGATTGGGTTGTCCTTCCTAGACGGATCGGTAAGACAGAATGTCTCCGCCAGACCTTCTGAGGCATCTCTTAGGTGTGGAGGCTGGGTGCCTGTAATTCTCATCTGGACACTGGCGCTAACGACCTGGGTCCAAATGTGCGTGATATAGGCAGGCAAGTCATCCTTGACGAGGGCGTCAAACGCCGCATTGGCCTTTTCCTCCAGGACAATATTCACAGTCGGCCGCGGAGGATCGCGGGAGAAGTACAAGCCAGGCAACTCCTCCATAGCTTCAGTGACGGCATTGGAGTAATTGATAGCCTTCAGCGCCTTGGTTGCGTCAAGGTAGTATACCAAAAGGGGAATTGACTGGGGACGAAAGTTGCTGAGGAAGGAAATGAACTTTTGCAGAAGCTCGGAGTCGTCGAAAATTGCCTCCAAGTGCTTCTTCGATACCAACAATTCTGACCTCCTCTCCAGAGAATAATCCGAACCGAAGACGTCGTTATCCTGGGGAGACACCAGGTCAAAGTTCCTTGGGTCGTCTTCCATGACCGGTTCTAGCTTGTCCGCCTCGTTTAGTGCCGCCCGTTCCTGCAGAGGAGGTAGCGATCCGATGGATGAAGCGAGTGTCTCGTATGAAATTACCGAATCAGCAGACATGGAAACGCGGTCGGGTTCGGGAGTGCTTGGCACAGTCGAGTTACTTGAAAGGGAATCCTTGGGTTCAGGAATCTCAGGAACACGATTCTCTGGGATTGGCATGCTGGACAAGGTGGAACGAGAAGCGGTCTCCTTCGGAATCTTTTTTTTTTTGAAGATGAACTTTTCAAGTCGTCCTGGCCTTTCCTTGCTGCTGTTATGACAACGTCAGACGTGGTCGGCAACATTAGGCTGGGCTGGCTTACCTGGACCCTCCAGGCACGTTGAACCCTGAACGACACAACTCCGGCGAATTCAGTCTCTGTGGAGTGACCGAAATATCAGGTGGAGGTGGAGCACAGTCGTCGTCGGAACCCATTGAAAAGGTGTTCGACATGGTTTGCTGAGGAGGGTCCTCAAGGTCCGCGGCGTGGCCCGACATATCGGTAGTTGCAAAATATTGAGTCATTGCGTAGACGTTGAAAGGCGAGCCCTGTGATTTCATAGGCCAGGAAGACTCCACAATGTTGCCCAAAGCCGTCAAAGCCTCTCACAAAGCAAGACAGTGCTCGAGCTCAGATCCTTTGCAGGAAACTCTGGCCAGCGGCTATGAGGATTGTTCCTTTGCAGATCTGGACCGAGGCTGACGTCAACCAGAGTTAGATGAGCAAGAAACAAAAGTCGAGAAGGAACGATGTCGTTCAGTGAAAAGTCCTGGGGACACGCACGCGGGAAAAGGATGAATGGTGGGAGTCGTATGCAAGGGCAGCGGGCAGACTGAATTTTGAGACACGGGCTGTGGGCAGCACAATATACGACTGAAGTCCAGTTCTCGGCTTAGCTGCTGTACCCTCGATTATGATCGCTAGTTCGCAGAGGTTCGCAATCGCGGGAACCATGAGAAGGTGGCGCAAGGCTACACGATCCGGCCTCGACTTGGTGCCAATAGAGTGGGAAAAAGCGTGGGCCACTAGTTTCCACGGGCGACGTTGTGCGAGGAATTTGCTTTTCCCTTTTCTTTTGAAGACCTTGCAACAAGGCCTGGTAAATGGAGGATCAGAGTTGTGCACAAGAGAACAGGGCGGAACTGTAGTGGTGCATATGAAAGTGTCGAGACCAAGATGCCTCCAGGAGACGCGCGAGACTGATTCAAGGAACACCCACGGC
Organism: Phyllosticta ampelicida; assembly: GCA_020351975.1. Classification (NCBI taxonomy): domain Eukaryota; kingdom Fungi; phylum Ascomycota; class Dothideomycetes; order Botryosphaeriales; family Phyllostictaceae; genus Phyllosticta; species Phyllosticta ampelicida. The sequence continues at coordinate 15,748 of JAIFKG010001134.1, read as the reverse complement.
AGTCCGATACTGCAGATCCGATGATATCTCCATGGCACGTCAAAGCCCGCCATCAAGGTTCGGCTCCTTTTGGCGTCTTGAGACGTGTCGGCCCGCTCAAGCGCCCCTGATAATCCCGGTGCCCCCTCGTCGACTCCTCAACCCCTTGTGCGGCACACAATACGCTTCCAGAAGCTCTTGCCGCTCATATCGCGGCCGCTTTACCAGCACCTCCCTCGGCCTGGACGAGGCAGATCAACATCTTTTGCACACCGTCGGGAGCGTACAGATTTGGAAGAACATTCAGCCGGTCGAAGAGATGGGCCCAGAATATTCGAGCGTGCCAGATTCTTCGGCGGCGCCTGAAATGTGACAGCCGCAGCGTTTGCCCGCACTGGGCGTTTGTCAAGTCCACCTTGTCATTTATCAGCCACATTAGCGGGCCAGTCGCGTTGAGTGTCATTACTTACCAGCTAAGCTACTTACGGCTCTTGTCAGTAGTCGAATCTCGCAACCGCCGGGACCCCATGGATATCGGGATCGCCTTAGTTTACCTTTCAGTCGATCAGGTGTTTGTATCCTATCTCTCCAAGCAGTCGTTGGCCCGCCTCTTACATCAATAATCCCTCTGATCTGCGTACTATACTGCTTGCAGAGAACTCAACATCTCATGGACATGCTGGTTGAATCCTCGCGTAAATATATCGATCTGCCGTTTTCCACGTGGGCAACGTGCCAGCGCAGTCGAATCGTCCGAGACAAGCCATGCGATGGACGCGCTCGAGAAGGCTCGTACGTAGCAAAATCATATCCCATCGACCGCACCCGCTCCACATTACACATCGAAATCTGCGTGGAGTGTTCTGAGGATTTCCAGAGTCTGTAGTGTACAGATTGCCTCGTGTACCGCGATGCGACCTCGTGGTAGGCAAAAACAACGGCACACGAAACCAGCAGGTTAACCCCACTGACAAGGCGAACTGACCTGAAACCATTATTAACGTCTTGGCCAGGCACGCGAGATTCCGACATGGCCAAGCAAGCAAACATCCTGGCTATTTCCTGATTAACGTTGACACGGGAATGCCCTACAACGGCTCGCATTGCTTTTGCCGCCGGAACGGGATGCCTGCGGGAAATCCTTCGTGCTTTTTCTTGCTCGTTTCGGCTTGCTAACCCTTTCCGGACGAGTATGCTTTCCAGGTCTCAACACGATCCTTTTTCCTGCTCACTCACTTCTTGTCTCGAAACGGGCGCTTGCATCTGCGTCTGAGTGCGAGAGAAGGCGGCCTCGCATTCGCGTCAGCTCTTGTCAGACCGGCTAATTTCCCACGACCCAAATCAACGATAGCTGGCGCTGTCATTGTTAGACAACTCGAATACAGCTGCACTTACACTGCACAGGCATTTTTCAGCATGAAAAAGATCGAGCTTCTCCTAGCGACCGTTGAAGATACGAGAAGGCTTGGAAAGAAACCACATACGTACTCGTTCCTGAATGGTACTATGCCACTGAATCGGGCACAGGGTTCTTCAAGTAAGCCTTGGTACCATTCGCATTGAATTCTCTAAACCTGCTAGTCACTTTGCGGTCCACTCGAGCCCCCTCCTCCTTCGAGCAATGGTCTGCGCTCTGGATTTTCTTCGTCTATTGATCGACTCTCAACAACTTTCGTGGCACCGCGATAAAGCGCATAATGCTGTGTCAAGAAGATGACGTCGAACAGGATGGAAACATTGCCAAGGCCAAATTTGACTGGATTCCCCGTGATGCCGGACCAGTCCCCCTCGAGCGCAGAGTCGATGAAGAGCTGCAGGTTGGATAGGATGCCGCCAGAGATGTCGAGCAAGATTGTGTCAATACTCCATCCTACCGTTGACTTGCGCTTGTAGTTGATCCAAGCTTGCGGTATGTACTTGACGATTGTGATGAGAAGCTTGACGTAACCAAGTGCGTAGATCTAGGGGCCTTGATTAGCACCGATAGAGTATTGCGAGCCACACCATTGGATCCAAAGCTTGTTGACGAAGTTTGCCGCACACACACCGTCCAGTCTCTGCCTGCTAATAGGTAGAAATGCTTCTTATGCACCTTGTGTTGACTATCTCATGCATGCCACGATCTTTGGAGTCAAGCCTCAATTCCGGATAGTGTTGTTTTTCGACTTACCACGTCAATCCAAGACCAACGACTGGGGTTGTTGCCGCCATCGAGCCCGCGGAACAGCACGAGTAGGACAATGACAGCCACACCCAGCACGTTTCCCCAGAAGATTCCTAGTGATGTGCGACTAATTTTCTGGTCTCTACCCACCTCAAACCCCCAAATGTAGAACTGGCTGTAGATTACGATGCACACGACGACGGCGTGGAGGGCAAAGACAAAGTCGTTGACACGAACGGTCGATTCTGGTGCCGAGGGATAGCGGTAGGCGTATTGTGAGCGAATCGTCGGCGAGAAGAGCATGGCGCCGGTGGACACGGTATACGCGGCAAAACCGAGAACGTTCAAGGTGGGAAAATCGATGCCGAACCCAAGAGTGGACTTGCGCCGCCAGTTCAAAATAGGCTGGGGATAGAAGGAGAGAGACCAGCAAAGAAAACTGGAGCAACAAGGTCCATCAGCATCTGAGACTGCAAAGCCGGAGAGAGGCATACTATATCCAGCCCAAGAGGGTCGACACGGCTTGCGCGCACAAGACAAGATCCGTAGCCATGGTCACTAGCGTTGACTGTAGAGAGCGGGACTTCAAAGCTCAAAGACCGAGGACGTCTGGCCGCGGTTTGGTCTTATACCATGACAGCAGGGGCTGGGCAGATGATAGGTGCTCCTCGCCTAATAACGCGATCACGTCTGAGACCGTCAGTCCAGCGCGATGTCATCATTCCAGGACACGTGATTGTCGGTGAGAGGGAAGAGAGCTTGTAAATTGACGCCAGTGAAGTAGCAAGCCCCATGCTGAACATAATAGCTCATATAGCCAAAGACAAGCGGGACCCGCATGGACAAGCAACAGCTCTGGGCGGTGCACGACCATCACCGGGCGTGGGACTGAGGGCGATCTTGGATCAAGCGTGGGGAAGGCCTGGCGCAGGTGTGAGCAGCCCGCGCTCGGGCCACTCGTCTTTCTTGGCGTGCCCCGGCAGAAGTACAACCTCACTTCAACTACGATTCAGCTGTCGGACGCGCCAGCTGCCTACACCACGAGAGCACCACAATCCACGTCCTGATCCTACGTCTTTGCTGCCTCAACTACCCACCAACACATGTCTCGCGTCCAAGTCCGCCTTTCAACGCGCTTGCGCAACCGGTAGCTTGGCATCCGTCTGTCCACTCCTGGCGCCTCCACCCGCGCAACTTGGTTGGGGCACTATCTCGCCAAACGCGAGCAAACGATCACGTCCAACAAGCAACAATGGCCGTCCCATCAGATACTCCCAGCAGACGCAATCAGCGCGGCCCTGGCCGGCCGCCGCGCGCCAACGATCCCACCACCACACCAGCTGCGCAGGCCTCCGCCCCACCCAAGAGACCCAAATACATACCCGGAGGACCAGGTGGTGGAGGTCGCTACATTGACCCCGATACTGGCGAAGAAATCCCAAAGGAGATTGCCATCCCAATGTTGAAGGCTGCAGGGAAGAGACACAGTGCTCCACGACCGCGTCCCAGCCGTACTCCAGCCACCACCGGACGAAAAAATTCCGTAGATTTGGCCTCGCCGTCTAGGACATATACACGCTCACGGCGAGACAGACCCGTAGCTGGGCCACGGTCAAGCTCAGCGTCCGCGGCAGCAGCAGCAGTGGCTCAAAATGATGGATACAAGCCTCGAGAAGAGCGGGGCTGGGAGGAGTTTCATCCAGATCTTGACATTGAGGCGCCTTTCATGGTGTTTGCGGCAGCAGAGGTGGATGGAATCACACCTCCACCCACGAAATCAGCGACACCATCTGCCAGTATTGACCAGACTGAACGTCCGATGTCGGCAGGTGACGACAACGGCTTTCCAAACGGTATCGCGGCATCCAAGGCAGACGAGTCGGCTGTACTTGATCCGGATGAGGAGATCGTGCATGCAGCTGCATCCATAATACAATCCAATACCCCGGCGACGGTGAAGAGGCGTCCTGGACGGCCACCGAGACGTCCAGGTTCGATGCTGACAGGGCTTGGCTCTCCACCGGCCCCGAAGATTGAGCCCCTGCCAACAAAAGACAAGCGCGAGAAGCTGAGCCTCCCAAAGCCGGCCTATCGGACCATCGATACATTTTCGCACTACGAGCAAGATCCGTCTGCTCAGATAAATTATGTCGATCGCACAATGGCTAGTGTTGGATACCAGGAGAGCGACATGTTTTTGCGCCCTGAAAAGCGCTTGATCCGTATGGTGGATGGGTATCTTGAAGATGACCTGGACCTTGCCCTGGCTGTGGAAGGCGAAGGACATGGGCATCCCGTCGGCCGGGTCGAATATGACATGGATGAGCAAGACGATCGCTGGCTGGAAGCTTATAACGGACAAAGACGAGAAGAGCAGGTGGAGGCTGTCAAACCTGCCATTTTCGAGATAACCATGACGCAGATTGAGAAGGAATGGCACTCCCTGGAGAAAAGTAAGTTTGTCGCTGGTCGGCTGCGGTGGATTTGTCACTAACTTGGCTGCGTTCCAGGAATCCCTAAGCCAAATCCGAAGCCCCCACAGACCCACCGTCCCAGGTCAAGCTCGGCGGCGGCCGTAAATGGTGAATCAGCTGGAACTGGCGAGGAGCAAGACACGAAATGCTCCGTGTGCGACGATGGTGACTGCGAGAACACCAACGCGATTGTCTTTTGCGACGGTTGTGATTTGGCAGTGCATCAAGAGTGCTACGGCGTTCCTTTCATACCAGAAGGCCAATGGCTTTGCCGAAAATGCCAGCTGATCGGCCGAGGAACACCCGTAAGTGGTCTCATCGGGCACCCGTCGTGTATATACTTTGCTAATCGTGGTCAGACGTGCATATTCTGCCCCAACGTCGACGGCGCTTTCAAACAGACAACTAATCAAAGATGGTCGCATCTGCTTTGTGCGATATGGATTCCGGAAGTGTCTTTGGGCAACACCACGTTCATGGAACCCGTCATGGACGTGGAAAAGGTCCCCAAGCAAAGGTGGAAGCTCGTAAGTCGACACCGACTTGTTCTTTTTGCCCATGAGTCTAACAACCTGCAGCAATGTTACATTTGCGAGCAGAAGATGGGAGCATGTATCCAGTGTGGCAACAAGAATTGCTACTCCGCCTTCCACGTCACCTGCGCTAGAAGGGCGAAGCTTTTTCTTCGCATGAAGTCGGCCCACGGTGGTCCTGCCAGCATAGACGCGAGCGTTCTCAAGGCATTCTGCCACAGACACGTTCCCAGTGACTGGAGACGCGAGAACGACGTTGAGAATGCCACTCGCGACGCTATGCATTTTTATCGACAAACGATGAAGGGCAGGCGTTGGACCAAAAGTCAAAAGTCAATTCCTGCTAACAGCTCTGCTGCTGCCATAGGTGTCTACGACGACGACGAGGAGTCGACACAGATGCCCGGAAGCAACAAGAGAAAACGGGGGCAGTCAACCAAGAATGTCTGGAGGCTTCCCTCAGGCGCACCCGTTGTGCCGCACGTTGTTTTTGAAAAAGTCGAAAATTCTCTGGTTCGGTTCAACATTCGGAAACGAAAAGAGTACGTCGCCGAGGCCTGCAAGTACTGGACGCTCAAAAGGGAGGCCCGGCGTGGTGCTGCTCTCCTCAAGAGGCTGCAGTTGCAAATGGAGACATTCTCATCCATGGAAATCACCAGGCGCAATTTTGTCGGCATGGGCGCCGCTGGTCGACCAAGGCTCCATCGACGGATCGAATTCGCAGAGTTGCTCGAGAAGGAGATGGAGAAGGTCAAGGACCTATGTCGAGACGTTAAGCAGAGAGAGGCGAAGAAACTGGACGACGTCTCTGTTCTTCGGACGATAGTGGACACGGTCTATTTCCCCCTGTCCCCATTGCTATGGCCAATCTTGGAAAAGGCTCAAAAGTGAGTCCAGCTTTGATCTTTAGTGATAAAAACTAACAAAAGGCAGTCTTGACTCGAAGGGAGTCTTCAAGGAGGGTCTCGATGCCATAGAACGAAAGCTTGATGAAAGGTTTTACACCTCTGTTTCCACCTTCTCCGCCGACATTGGCGCCGTCTTCCGCTCTGTCGTGGGCCTAGACGCTGTATCTGACGCTCGCGAAGCGCATGTGCAGCTCAATGATGGCGGGCCAGCGCATAGCCTGCTAACGCCAGAGGAAAAGGACAAGAAAAAGCTTGCGAAGCGGATTGTCAAGGCGATCCATAGCCCTCTCGAGGATGCGACCCGCAAAGAGGGTCAGCTCGCCGGTAAGCCTTTTGAGAAGGAACTGCAGGAGCTTGAGGCTTTGCTAGAAAGCAGCGTCCCTTCTCGACCAGAATCGGCATTGGCTGCTGTCGATGACGGTAGTGACGATGAGGCAGAAAATCCCGACGAGATGCAAGACGTTAAGATGACCTATGTGCCAGTCGAGGGTCAAACAAATTACAAACCGCAGACCAATGGCTTTTCTCACGGCCCTAATGGCACGAACGAGGACACCGACGCTTCAGGGCAAACGAAAGACGAGCCCCATCACGACGGCGACTCGGACGACACAGCCATCAAACAACAGCTGCAAGCTGAGCAAGAGCCAGCGGCAACAGGGACCAGCAAAGAGGAGCCTGGGACAACGGTGGCAACCGCAGGGGAAAGGCAGGGTAGTGTTGGCACAGTTCCAGCCCTCTCCCTTTCTGGCAGCACACATCCCTCCACTTCGCACCCCGACCCGCTAACACCTCCAAGGTCCGAAGGAGACCTCCTAGCACCGTTGGCGCAGGGCGGCATCCCCTGGTATGTGCAAAGCTTCGACCCGCACGGCACGACAATCCATGAAGAACGGTGGCTTGGTCGCGAAGTCGTGCGAGGCATGAGCGAAGAGTTGAGCGAGCTTGGAGACGACGTGCTCAAAGGAATGCAAGAAGAGATGCAGTGCGGGATTGACGAGGACATGGGCGAAGCGACGGCGGTAGCGCCGGATGCTGCAGAGGATGATGCGGAGGCTGCTGCCAAGGCGAAGAAGACTGCAGCGCGACAGCGGGCGCGCAGGAGGGCTCGTAATAACTACTGGTGAGGTGGCTCGACTTGTTCTGGGATGAGACTCTTTGTATGGCGTTCCGGAGGCTACCATGACGCGCTGTATACCATTGTTTTATTCGCTTTTGATCTTGTTGAGGGGTTTTCAAGGCCATTCATAGTGAGACGAGGACTTTGGGGATTTGAGGCGCTGGGCGTCATGATGAAAGCAGGATTGCCATGATTGTAGTGAGCAGTACTAGTACTTTGGCGATTAATCGGGGTCGTCGGGGACACTTTGTTGTGCAAAAGTGAATGAGTGATAATCAGACGTCAGCAGATACGGAGTTGTGATTGGCTGTGCCCAGCGGTCGACTTGCCGCTCACGCGCTGACGCCGTCGCCGGGGACCATGCCCTTCCTTCGTGTCCTTCCACGGCTACCAGATTCTTTCTCTTTGCACCCTACCTTCCCTTCTACCCGGCCAGCGCGTCGCGTACACCCCAGCCACCATCTTCCTTTCTCAATTGATTTTCTTCACTCTCTTCTTCACTTTGTTATTCGCTTCTCGCTCGTCGCTCAGCGCACGCTCCTCATAAGGACTAGCGCCCGCCGCTCGTCTCTCTCGTCGCAACCTTGTTTGCCTGGCCGTTTTCAGCTTCCGCTCACCACCTTCAACTCCTCCACCACCACCCTTCGACATCCCCATTCCCTCTTCGCACCATGTCAACCATGGATTACGAGACTGAGCCACGTGGCTACGACGGTACCTTTCTACCAGCTGCTTAACAGCCCCGACACCTCGCAGCAGCACCTCTGACCCATGGATCCAACAGACGAGCCTCGCGTCTACGACCGTGAGCGCAGCCGCTCTCCTCGCATCGACCGCCGTGACGATGACCTGCGCGATCGTAGCGCCTCGCCCGCTGCGCGCGACCGCATGGTCAACCGGTACCTGCGCGCACACCTTGCCTGCTTCACTTTGAACCCAACGCTGACACTTTTTTCTTCACAGTGGCCCGCCCGCTGACCACAAGCCGCGCGACGACGACGACGACGAGGGCGCCATCAACCCTGGCTCGAACCTCTTCGTCACCGGCATCCACCCCAGTCTGTCTGAGGAGGAGATTACCCGTCTCTTTGAAAAGTACGGCGAAGTCGAGAAGTGTAACATCATGCGCGATCCCCACTCGAAGGAATCTCGTGGCTTTGGTTTCGTGAAGATGGTTACACCTGAGCAGGCCGATGCAGCCAAGGAGGGCCTGCAGGGCGAGGTCATTGAGGGCCGCACTCTCAGCATCGAGAAGGCTCGTCGTGCTCGTCCCAGGACGCCCACCCCGGGCAAGTACTACGGACCTCCCAAGCGCGGTATGAGCAACCACCACATCTCTCGAGGCAGCCTTCGCAGCAGCTTTTCAATCTTCAGCAACCTTGAAATGCTAACGCCTATACAAGACTTCCGTGGTGGCCGCGGTGGCCGCTTCTCCGACCGCTACGAAGACAGGCGCGGTGGATACGGGGGCCGTCGCGGTGACGACCACTACTCTCGCGGCTCCCGCTACGGAGGAGGAGACTACTACGACCGCGGCTACAGCGGAGGCAGTGGCCGTGACTACTACGAGCAGCGTGGCTTCTCCCGCCGTGAGCGCGACTACGGCCCGCCTCGTGGCGTCGACCGCTACGCGTCTGGAGGACGCGATGACCGCTACGGGCGCGATGATCGTCGCGGTGGCCCGCGCTACCACGACCGCGAAGGCGCCTACGGTCCTCCTCCTGAGGAGGCGTACAGTGGTGGAAGCAGGGCTTACGACGACCGTGGTGACGATTACTACTCTCGCTGATGAAGACGCTTTTACTGACTCTGCCAGAACCCATGCGCGAGTAGAGTAGCTGAAGACTCAACGTCTGACGTTCATACGCTCTGCTCCCTCCAGCGGCTCGGAGCCCGTCACGATTGCTGCGTCTTCATCTTCTTGCTGCTGTATTACTTGCGTCCGGCCCCTTTGCTCCTTTCCCCTCCAGGCGTCATTCACAGTCAACGGCCAGCTCTTGGTCGATTTTCCTCTGGGCCGCGGCAGTTACACTTTCAAAAGCATTGTGCTTTTCAGATCGAACTCTATCACAGCAGCTAGGACGAAGGGACCCCCATCATGGTTATGGTATGACTCGGATTAGCGGAACACGTCGCCAAATGCCAACCTCTAATGGTCTCAGCTTCCGGTTGACGTTTTCGGTGGATTTCCTTTGACAGAGAACGGCTACGGCTACATGCGGCAAACTCAAAAATCTGCTTTTAATCGAAATGGTGACGAAAAAAAAATTTCTGGATCTTCTCCTCTCGCCTGGAGCAGTTCTCCCTCTCCCGACACTTTGTACTATTACTCCCTTTTCTTCACGACATTGGCGATGCTCGACAAAAGAACCTCGTAATTCACCAAACAACATTTTGCGTGCACCTGCGACTCTACGGAGCTTCGCCACCACGGGGCGACAAATTAGTGGTGCATCGCCACAGGCACGAGTGCCCTTAACCAGCTGTCGACTCATCCTCCTGCTTGGACGAACAGGCGTTATGCAAAACTCAATAGAGTTTCGACCAGACCGCCAGCTCACCTTACCCCGAGCGACAAGCCGCCGTGCCTTAACGTAACACCCGTAGACAAATATTCGCTCTCAGATGATGCAGGCTGCAGTATCCCGGCCCAAACGGTGATTGCAAGACAACTCAGCGACCAATGCAACTCTGCGTCAAGTGCACGACAGCCAGTGACGACTCCTCATTGGACTTGCAGAAGAAGAAAAATTATGTCTTGTTTCCACCGTCGACTTGTACAGTGCCGCACCTTGCAGCTGCCAGGCCGCGACGGCCCGCTGCGCACTAGTCTTCCTCCCGCTGCGATAAGTATGACGGGTATGTGAACTCACGGTTGCAGTAAGTGATTCCTTTTCGCACCGTCTCCCAGGCAAAGGGCGATGTCTGATTTTGCACAAAGTATGAATTTCCATTTTCAAGTCTATTTCGTCTCCTCCCATCTTCTTCTTTCTTCTTCAGTCTTGTTAATGACTCCTCTAATTGCTCCGAACTGCTCCCATTTCCACATTGTGACTGCGGACAAACAGCAACGCAACCGTTTCCAACTTAGGCCGTCAGCTTGTCATACGAGTCCGAGCACATAAGACGCGCATGACAGGACAGGTGCGAAGAGCTTGGTTCGTGCTGTGCTCGGATATTTGCTTGCTTCAGCTGTAAAGAGGCTTGCCACGTAACGGATCTACAAATGACGCAGATCTAGGCAGGAACGGACAGCATGAGGAAGGACATGGGTGTCTTTTTTTGGAGCATGCTATAGCTACTAGCGCACATATTTTTAAAAGTGCCGGGTAAAATGAAGACAAACATTGATGAGAACCCTGCCAAGAAGCCATGTTTTCCCTAGATGTTCATTTATACCCTTGCGTGCGCAACTCGCGACGCGCGACAAAGGGCAATGCAGCGCTTCGACTAACGATTGGGGCCAGGGAGACTTGTTCCAACAAGCAGGGCTGGCATGGTCAGTACAGATAGGCCGGCCGCGCAAGCTGGCGGGGAATCATTACATAGTGGCCGTTTAGTGGTCCGTGATAACCTGAGCCAAAGCTTGATCACTGCTGGAACCCATGCGCTCGGTGCCGTCCGGCTGTCCTTCCGACCATCTCTCCGCAACCTACTCCTCCACCGGCCGCTGCGAATTTCCCTCGCATATTCTCGTCTCTTCCTGTGCATATTACTGTGCTCACAACAATGTCTCCCCCGAGTTGAATTTTTCCCGACGAAACGTTGCGTCATCAAAGTCAGGTACAAATAAATTGGTACGACGATTTCTGGTACCCAACGGCCTCTCCAAAACGTTGAGCCAGTCGAGGGCGAAACGAGTTAGCCAGACACGAAACCTGCCCCGCTAACTTGCAATGCCATAGTGTGCTCTCTGCCTGTCTAGTCCATTTTCGACACCCTACATTTAATTGCGCTGCTGCCCTCGGAATCCAATGGTCTGCTACGGCCATGCTGAATCCGCGAAAATTACTGCCACTTCTGGCAATCGCCACAACCAGCTTCTTTGGCTTTTTGTATTACAGCACCAACATTCAACAAGCATGGCGAGGATTGCCACAAATTATTGGGATGGGTGACGCAATACAAGACGAAGTCAAGTCCTACCCTGAAGCAACAGCAACAGGCGCCGCAACTACTGCAGATCCAACACCCACAAAATGGAAATCAGTTCCACATTTCGAGCATGGCACAGCGAAACCAATTGATTTCAATTTTACCAAGATCTTGGTGATGGCGCGCACGTCTGACGAAGATGTGAATTGGATCCCCGACCTTTTGCCAGAGTATCAAACCGCAATCTACGTCGTCGACGATCCGAAAGCACCGTTGCATCCTCCAAAGAACAAGGGCCACGAGGTCATGGTCTATCTGAGTTGGATCATTGACAACTACGAAAAACTTCCCGATGTGGCCATGTTCATGCACGCGCATCGCTGGACCTGGCACAACAACGATCTCCTCAACATGGACGCTGTCGAGATTGTCAAGCGACTGAATCCGAACAAGGTCATGCGGGAGGGTTATGTGAATCTGCGCTGTCACTGGGACCCAGGGTGCCCTGATTGGATGCGTCCGGGGGAGATGGAGGATGACCAGTCCAAACATGAACAAAAGCTGATCGCTAAAGCGTGGAGCGAGATCTTCCCGATGGACCCGATCCCAGATGTGCTCGCCCAACCGTGTTGTTCGCAGTTCGCCCTCAGTAGGGATCGGATCCGCGCTATTCCGCTCCAACGCTTCGTATCTTATCGCGATTGGCTCCTGCGAACACCCCTCCCTGATGATCTATCCGGCCGCGTTTGGGAATATATGTGGCAGTACGTGTTTACGGGCGAAAACGCGTATTGCCCTGACGAGCACGTCTGCTATTGCGATGGCTACGGGGTATGCTTCGAAACGAATGATCAATTCGGCAAGTGGAAAGAGGACATGTTCATCTTGAGGGGTTGGGAATACGAGCTATGGGACTGGCACAACAAGGAGGAACTCGCCCACAAGGCCATGGCGAACGGAGAGTATGAGAAACTGGCCAAAGAAGATTTGCCGGTGCCCGGACGGGACAAGTGGTTGGAGCACGAGATTTACAGACTCAAGCTCGAGCTGGCAGCACGGAGAGACAAAGCACTCGAGAGGGGAATTGACCCCAGGGTTCGAGCAGAAATGGCGGGGAGAGAGTGGCACGAGGGAGACTGGTATTGAATCGCACGAATCAAGGCATGGCGTTAACGGGGGAATGCTTGTGTTTATTCACGGGAAGGAAATCTCGATTTGGCGCTTTCACAGCTCATGTACACCATATAGACGAGGGATACTTGGTTCTCTGCCAGGCGTTGTGCAGGCAGAATTTTGGAGGTATCCCATCGGGCGGAATCTTGAACAACCTATGGTACATGTCTGGAAGAGACCGGCAAGCCTATTGGCACGGCGGCATATTTTGCGCGTGGTTGGCCAGGTTTGGCAGCGGGGATGAAGCCAAAGCATACCAGGAATGGGGCTCGGCGCTTGCCGAGAGCATTGGGTGCAAAATATACAAACACGCCGCAACAAACATCTTTGCCCTACAGTATGCGGCTTGCGCACGCACAGCACACAACGTAGCAAGCAGCTCTCGATGTAGCGCTGTAATGCCATTTCGACTACGTTCTTGGTCCGCTTTGCTGCTAATGCCTCCCCCAGTCTTGTCACAGCTCTCCCTCTTGCCTTTCCGTCCACCCTGACGCGCTCAACACCTGGCCAAAATCCCAGCGCGCATCCTCAGCTGGCCTACATGAATTCCGCCCCGCTCACCACCAATCCCTCCACTGCCATCGCCAGCGCCCCCGACAGACTGATCGATGGAGACGCCTCCGACACGTACTCCAGGCTGCTGGAGGAGAGGATGAGGGACGTCGCACAAGAAGCCACCGCTCATGCCATGGCCAACAGCTCTGCCCCGGCCGTCACAGACGCTTTCAAAAGCGGCGTGCCTCCCTCTACGTCGGCGCAATCAGACCTAGGAAACATGGTCGAACTGCTCGAGGCCGCGGCCAAGGCGACGTCTCGGGCTACGTCCGAGTCGCAGCGCTGGAGCAATACGACAGGCCACGGTCTTCGCAAGGTCGCTGGACACCCAAACTTGAGGGGCTCAGCCATGGATGAGGAGGAGGAGGAGGAGGAGGAGGAGGACTTCCACATTTCTGCTGGGCCCAAGCGCAAGCGCACGCCAAATAGGACGAGACACGAGCACGAAGACATGGGCGGCGACGATTACAGCACTGGAGATCCCTCTCCGAGCAAGCGCACCAAGGTCGCGCCCTTTGCAGAAAGCCAAACGCAAACCAACACCCCGGCAGCTCAATCCACAATGAGCATTGATACGTCTTCTCCTCAGCAAAGTGCCGCTGCACACCCATTTCCCATACAAAGCTTTGGTATGACGGATGTGCGTGCCGCAGTCGGCGTTCATTCAGCTGCGGCGCTGTTTCGCCAGACCCCAACGGACTCGAAAAAGAAGTACACACGACCGCCCATGCACAAGCTGTTTTCAGACCTACAGCTCACGCCAGAGAACTTTCTGCGCTTGCAGGCTTGCGCAAAGACCTACATGCTGGACGATAGCCACCCGGAGCGCCAGGAGTGCGTTGGCAACCGCGGGAAAGGCGATGCGGACATGGTAAAGTTGCGTCTCTTCAATTGTGCTCGCGACTTTTTGAATGGAGGTGTCGGCGAGCGCTTCTTTGGCCCCTATGTCCCTACACCGACAGAGTATGATACCATTGACGGAAAGCCCGTGGCACCGGACAGGAAATGGATTTGGCCACGGGACGCAAACAAGATTGTCAGTTTGGTGACGCCATTGCTGCGACGTATGGTTACGAATGAGAGGCAAAGGCAGTACGCGCAAGAGACGAGAAAGGGCGGTGGCAAGAAGCAGGACACGGCGCCGCGCGAAGGCTCGCAGGAGGCTTCATCAGAGAGAGCAGCGTTGGACATGGCAAGATTGCCTTCGCAACTATCGCTCGATCACTCCGTGAATTCTCACCATCAAAGGAGTCCTCACGCACGCTCTTCGCCCTACCAGTCGCTCCTCTCGCCACAGAAGCAAACCCAGCAATTGTCGCATGAGAATTATCCGCATGAGAATTATCCGCAAGTCGTCCAAGCACAGCATGCGCAGTCTCAGACGCTGCACAGCGCATTCATCCAACCAACCGTGTATGAAGCTTCTTCGTCCTGTAGACAAATGTCTCCCCCCGCGGCCCGCCAGCCTCTTTCACCCCGAGGCCTTTCGTCCCCTCAACCATCAACACATTTGGCCAGTAGTACACCGCCGACTGAACAAATCCAACACGCGCCTATCGCACCTCCACCCACTATCCTCTCAACTGCACCTGCAGCGTCCATTCAAGTGTCTCCTACAGCGACCACGACCACGACGTACCCACTGCCGCGCCCCTCTGAAAACGTCATTCAAATCCTCATTACTAAGAACAACACCAAACTCGCGCCGCGCGTAGATCTGCCAAGCTTCCCCAGTACCCCGCACCACACAATGCCTCTGGCGCAGCTGCGCGGTATCGTGGGCGAGGAAGTTAAAACCCTGGTCCGCAGTGGTGCTATCCCAGGATTGGAGCGCAAAGCAAGTGGTGTGGGATCACCAATGGCCAGGATGGAAGTAGACGCCGCAGAAGAATCAGCGAGAGAGAAGGCAGGAGCCGGAGGCCAAAATCACGAGGAGTGTGCCGATGGCTGTGGAATCAGCACTACCGCGCAGCAGGAGCACGGAAATACCGACAACAACCTCAGCACCTCCGCAGCACCAGACCCCTCCATTTCCTCGCCTCTCAAATCCGCGCCGTCTCTCCTGCCTCCACGCTACGAACTCCGCGCTCTGACAGGTCGCGGTCTCCTGCTCGTCGAGACGGAGCGCGACTGGCAGGGCGTCTTGGCTGAGGTAGCGACGGCGGCGTGGATGGAGGGAACGGTCAGAGTTGTTGCCGAGGTGCTTCCAATGTAGACTGGAGTGGATCAGGCAAGGCAAGGAGCAGGAGGTGGAGAAGCAGAAGAAGAAGAGGAGGAGGAAGAGGAAGAAGAAAAAGAGCAAGTAGTCTTATTGGCGATGCGGCGTTTGTTTAGCAAAGGCACTTTTGGAACTCGGCGTTTTACATGGAACACTGGGATCGGCGGGACTGGCGCGACGAACGCATGGGACGGACTGGGCTGGACGGCGAAGGCGTTAGCGATATGTGCATGTAAGATACCTACTGTAGCTTTTGGAGCACGCATTGTACGCATTTGCGACGGAGCAATGATGGACTGCGCATCAAGTCAAAAGATAGATGGGCGGCGGCGGCTCCGGCACGTCTACCTCAGTGGTTTCTTGTTCTTTCAGTCGAAGTTGCTGTTCTATATGAGCAAAGTAAAGCCGTTTACTTCCACGGCTATCTATCTGCATTGGGCTTGACATGGTCGCCGCTTCCACTGGAAAGACCACCCTTCAACATACTGTTACCCTGCCAAATGGTGCCGTAGTTGAGCCCAAACAGCTC
>JAIFKG010001131.1:0-29666 GCA_020351975.1 Phyllosticta ampelicida | reverse complement strand
TTCCCCTCCTCCCGCCGCAGCCATCCCTCTTCCCCCTCCTGTCTGCGCCTTCCTCGACTTCCACGCCGTCACCGTCACCGTCACCCCCGTCCGACACGGCCAGCTTCTTCAACCACCGCTGCGTCTGTTGAAACGGGATCCCCCAACGTCGGCACTGCTTTTCCACGTCGTGTCCCAGGACCATCTATTGCACCCAGCTCGGCCCGCGGCGCCCTCGTCCCCTTTTACAAATACACGCCTCCTGCTTTAATATCCCCTGGTCCCCGCTCATCCGCTCCCCAAACCAAATCCAACCCTCCCTTCCTTCTCCCACCAACGACTTCTTCCTGTACATATTTCTTTGATCCCCACTCTCACTCCTTTTGCTCTCGCGTATCAATCATGGCCGCCGAGTCCGCACCCGCGACCAACGGCGCCTACAGGCAGGAGATGCGCAAAGTGCCGCCGGGCGAGTTCATACGGCCGAACAAGAAGACTAACGGCGTGGGCGTTCAGGCCGAGGACACGCGGATATGTGTTGTGATGGTGGGACTGCCTGCACGAGGCAAGAGCTTGATTGCAACAAAAGGTACGTCTCTGCGACGCGGCGCGGCGGAGAAAAAGCTGGAGTGCGGAGGTTGGGCACGTTTCGTCTGTCGAGGTGGGGAGGTGGCACGAAGAACGCGGGGATTCTGGGGTGACATCAGGAGACCGATGTGGAGAGATCGAGATTGCATCCACTGACGATTGGTTCGATTCGCAGTGGTCCGCTACTTACACTGGTTGTCGATTGGCGCGAGGACTTTCAATGTTGGCCAGTATCGCCGCTCTGCCACCCCCAACCCCTCGGCCGACTTTTTCGACACCACAAACACTGAAGGCGAGCGCCTGCGCAAGGCCGCCGCGGAGGCCGCCGTTGCCGACATGGTCAAGTGGTTCCGCGGCGGCCACGGCATGGTGGCCATATTGGACGCGACCAATTCGACAAAATCCCGGCGCAAGTGGATCCAGGAGCGCTGCCACGAGCATGGAATACATACGTTGTATGTCGAGTCGAAATGCGACGACGAGGACCTGATTATGCAAAACATTCTCGACGTCAAGACGACAAGCCCCGACTACGTAGGCCAAGACCCGGAGGTGGCCGCCCAAGACTTTCGCAACAGGATCAGGAATTACGAAAAAGTCTACCAGACAATTGACGAGGACGAGTTTGACTTGACCTACGTCAAGCTCATCGATGTCGGCAAGCAGGTCATCATCAACCAGATCAAAGACTATTTGCAGAGTCGGGTGGTCTACTATCTGATGAACTTGCACATCAAGCCGCGGTCCATTTGGCTCTCCAGAGTATGTCCACCACTCGCCACGACGCGCAGAAAATTGCTAACCCACCGCAGCACGGCGAATCAATGTACAACCTGGACGGCAAGATTGGAGGCGATGCAGACATTTCGCCGCGCGGTGAAATGTATGCGCGCAAACTTCCCGAGCTCGTCAAACAATCTGTTGGCGACGGCCGCAAACTGACTGTCTGGACCTCGACGCTCAAGCGCACAATCCAAACAGCCCGATTCCTAGAGTTCGAAAAGCTCGAGTGGAAGGCACTTGACGAGCTCGACTCGGGCGTCTGCGACGGCCTCACGTATGCGGAAATCGAGGAGAAATTCCCCGAAGACTTTGCACAGCGCGACGACGACAAGTACAACTACCGCTACCTGGGCGGCGAGAGCTATCGCGACGTGGTGATACGATTGGAACCCATCATCATGGAGCTGGAGCGCAGCGAGAACATCTTGATCGTCACGCACCAGGCCATTTTGCGCTGCATCTACGCATACTTCATGAACGTGCCGCAAGAGCGCAGTCCTTGGATGGAGGTGCCGCTGCACACTCTCATCAAGCTCACTCCCAAGGCTTACAGCACCCACGAGGAGCGTCTTTCGGCCGATATTCCCGCCGTCTCGACGTTTAGGGAGAAGGGCACCAGCGCCCGCATCGGCGACAAGGAGAGGAGAGAGAGCAAGACGAGCGTCGCGCCGTAGGATGAGCAGTCGACTGCCAGCATGCTTTTCCCCCTTCCGTCCAACATGATGTCCTCGGTGACGGGGCAATCTCTATCCAACTCTTTCCCTCCTTCCAAAACGCCTCGGCATCACGCTTCGCACCACGTACCACATCGACCAAGCGCTTTCAATCATCGTCCGCCCAAATAGACATTGCTTTTCCGCCTTGCCACGTATCCGACCAACACCCATCAACATCCGTTCCATCAATCCGATCCAGCCATCCACCCGTCGTTTTGGCATCATCGGTCTCGGTCTCTTTCCTCAATCTTGTATTGTTGTCTTCTTGTTTTGTTTTCGGGCCGTGTGTCTCATTGTATGTTAATCATCATCCACGCGGTCAACGGCCTCGTCTTCCATTACCGCCGTCGTCTTTGGTACGCTGTCACGCGCCGTACCCGCCTTTTTGACGACCTGCCAGGCACCACCGTATCGGGCTCTTGCATCTTACCCGGCGTCTTCTGGCGGGCGAGGGCACGCACACAAATCTCGGGGAACGAATGGAAGGGGAGAAAATGAAGGAAAGAAAGGCACAAGTAGGAACGAAAGAAGAAACGAAACTACAATTCTCAAATTGGTGTTTGCTCCATTGACGTCGTCGGCGTGTAGAAATTACTAAATCATGCTCCATGCTAACCTCTCCTATCTGCCATGGGACGTCCAACTATCGCATCGATCACTTACCATCTGCAATGCTTTACGGGCATTCTTGGCAGCTCTTTCCATATGGACTACGACGTCATGTTCCAACATCTCCGTCATCTCGTGGTCCGGTTGGTAAATTACGTCTTGACTACTCCTTTACGGCGTGCCGTCCAAACCAATCTTTTGCTTACACGACAAGCACAAATTGACCTCTGGTGTCGTACACTCCGCATTGCACAAGTACAGTTTTGGCTGCATGATGTTGTTCTCGTCCGCGTCCCTCAGCACATTATTTCGCCAGAGTTGGTTGCGAAGGGAAGAGCGACCGTTTGCATGCGACACCACCATGACAATTCGAGCTCATGTAAAGGCGACTACAGGGAGCAATCAAGCACCTCTGGTCTGCGCTGGCGTCCAACATTTCTTCTCCTGCCCACAGTGAGGGTGGCTACCAACGCTCTCGTGTTCTGCCGATCGGTAATGGGATGCGATCAGACATTTGCGGTGCTTTGCGAGTCTAAACGCGCATGGAAGCGTTGAGTCCTCAGTTCGCCGCTGCACACTTGCCGAAGCGACTTGGGGAGGCAGGCGGCGCGTATCTCGTCGCTTCATTCGCTCGCCTGCTTCCTCTTTCGCACCGCCCGCCTCCCTGGCGCCTCAACGGTTATGGAATTACCCCCCACCCCGCCCCCCGGATTGAGCAGCTGCAACGACGCCAAACAGCAAGAAAACGGATTCGACAGATACGAGCTGGACTGCCGTTCAACTGGCGCTCTCACATGGCCCCGGATCAGTCCTTGGCCAAGACAACCCCCCCTTCAGATCCAAACTATCTTTAGGGTTATGTGTTGCACTGCTCCTTCTTGAAAGAGAGGGCGCGTTCCGTCGGCGAAAAAGGCCCGACGTGCAGTCAGCAACACAACACAGTAGTAGTGAGTAAGTACAGCCGACGACGTCGAGGCAAAGCCAGACGAGACCAGACCAGACGAGACGAGACGAGACGAGACGAGACGAGACGAAACGGAGTGGAAACAAGACGAGCACGAGCACGAGCACGAGCACGAGCACGAACACGAGCACGAGCGCAGTGTACAGCCGTCACGCGCATCACCTGATTGCCCCGTTACTACCCGCGCGTAGCGCCCTGCACGAATCCATCGATCCAACCACACCCGTTTCTTCTGCTCACGCCATGCCACGCGACACCACCCGCAAGCGCCGACACACCGAGGTTTCGCGAACCGAAGCGCAGGTGCCGTGCCAGCGGTAGGGCGTGTTGGCCGGTTGGTTGGTTTATTGGTAGACTGGAGAAGGACGATCGGGAACGATACCGGGACGGGACGGGCGAGACGGGTTCGGGATGCTGCCTCACTCGTACGTAGTCGGTGGGTTGGTCGGTTGGGATGGTCAGGTGCATGGACTGGCGAAAGCGATTTTGCGGCTATCTTGCGAGGAAGGGGCTGGTGCCCGGAAGCCCGCATTCGGTACCGATTGCATCCAGGCCGGTCGAGCGAGTGCGGGCGGTCAACACCGCGGGCTGCGAGTAGCGCTGCGGAGACAAGCAGCGGGGCCGTGGTGGTGGTGGAGCGCCTTTGGAAAGAAGTGGGGGGGGGAAGGGGTTCGGAACAAACCAGAAATATATCAATATTATCTAGGAGGGTTGTTTTGTTTCTACGCGCTCACTCGTGCCCACCGTGATAACTATTGCCCCACCCGGTGAATAATGCGAGGAAACGCCCTTCTCGCCTCTGCCCTCTACCTTGAGTTTCAAGTCTGCTCGCACTTCAGCGATGAGAAGTGCGTCATCCATATTGCTCTCGCCCACGTCTAGTTGAGCACAAGGCTCCGAATCCGGCTGAGGCTTCGGCGGAGCCTTTGGCTGCTGCGGCGTTGCGGAAACGACGAAGACGAAGATGATGGCGCCTGAGCTTTGAAGTTGCTTGTACCGCTGCTGCCGCTTCCGACGCCACTGTCCGAGCCGTCACAGGACGATTGCGCGGCAAGGTCCACCTTGCTGCTGCTGCTGCTGCTACCACTGCTGCTGCCACTGCCCGTGGTGGAACTACCGTCGGATTTAATTGTGTTGATATTCTTGTTCGTAATCTTGATGTTGTTGTTTATGTCTTCGAAAAAGGCGTGGTCGATGCTCATGCCCAGACTCCTGCCATGACTGCTCCTGCTATATCGCCGCCAAGGAGACCGCCGAACATGCCGCTGTGCATCATGCTCGCTGAGTATCATCAGAAACGACGCCTGCAAAGTAATTCGAGAGGAAACCGAGACGTGAAGAAGGGAAGGGTGTGACGAGAAAACGGCAAATGGTGAAAACGACGTGATGCTAGGTGGGAATTTTGACAAATAGCGCGGAGAGTTCCAGCATCGGTTGGATCGTGGTTGATACATAAAACAGGAGGTATGATGCTGAAGCGGGATACCAAACGCCCAAGCGGAGACTGAAGTACACGTATAAAGGAATTGCCAAGCAGGAGCTTGTATATGAATTTTAGGAACAATTAAAGGGGGCGGATAAAAGGTATCCGTATATTCAAAATACCGCTGTCCGTCGATCATCGAAAATCAATTGTCGTCGTGGCCAGGTTGATGTAGAAGCGAAGTCGAAGTACGTAGAACCCAACCTACATAATGTGCTGCACCCACACCTATAAGAAAGGTCAGTAATTGTATTCTAAAGAGCCACCAAGCTGTCTGCTTACCTCCATCTTCCCCATCTCTTTCCTTTCTCTTTTCGCCTCAGCACTGCAATTCGAAACGGCCATCTGCAAATCCTCTTGGTCGCTCATCGTGATCATGTCGTTATCATCACGTATCTTGATCTTGAAGTTTTGTCGCAACGCAAATTTGTCTCGTATCTGTGCCGAAAAGGTGTCGAAGCGCACATTCGGATCGATGAAGACGTAACGCGTATCGTCGGCGTGCACCTTGACGCGGATTGTTTTGATGACTGGCACGCTGCGACGCGACATTGAAGGAGGAGCGCCGCGCATGTCGGCATTTGACGGCCGTCTTTCGCCACGTGTGGGAACCATCTCAAAGTCCACGTCGTAGACAGAGTCGGGCGAATACGGATTCTCTTCCTCTTCTTCTTCTTCATCAATGTACATGGGCTTTTGAGGCCGGGAGCGAGACCGCGTGTTAGTGGTGGTGTAGTTCATGTTGTTGTACGGCCGATCGTACATGTCATAGAAGTCTTCCGCGTAAGGGTCTTCGTCCTCGTCGTCCGAGATCATCATTTGTGGCTGTCGTGGCATCGGCTCTCTTCCCTCTTTGACCCGCCTCATGTCTCGAATCGGGTCCCTCTCCGTTCTCTCCCGACTTGGCTCTCTGGGTAGCGTTCTTTCTCCGCTGAAATCTCCGCGCATGTCTCTTTCTCGGCTCGGTTCTCTGCGCATTTCTCTTCCCATTTCTCGCTCTCTACTTTCTTCTCTGCGCACGCGGCCAACATCTCTATTCGACATGGGGCCCGAAACAAAGCCTCGCGAGGAGGCGGTACTTCGTGAAGATATTGACATTTGTCTGCTGGGCATTGGCCTCTCGGAAGCCGAGCGGGAGGGCATTACTCGAGGTTTGGGCTGCTCAAACGCAGCTCTTCCGAGATCCAGGGGGGCAGGCTTGCGGCTGACAGCAAGCTGTGAGCGACTGCTGTAGCCGCCGGGCGATGGTGGTCTCCTGGAGTCGTTTTCTGGAGGAGGAGTCGGAGGGAACACATTGCGGGAGATGGGTGGCTCCGATTGTTGTCTCGAGCGACTTGTCAGGCCAGGCTTGACAAGATTTGTCGCCGCATACGAAATACTCTCCTCGGGTCTGTCGTCTTTGACATTGGTGATTTCGTTGAGCTTTTTCAACTCTGCCCCAGTGAATCCCGTAAATGCATTGTTTCGGTCGGTGGCGGCTACGAGACGAGCCTTTCCAAGGTAATCCTTCGCCTTGAGGTTCTTGACTTTGGCTTCATTTGGACGGTACACGATTCCCACAGGTATCGAAAAGACGGTGTATCCCTAGAGATTTCAGCCAAAGCGTCAAAAGGGCTGGATCTCGTTTACCTCTGCCTCTTCCCGAATTGCTTCATCAATCACGTCGTGGTCTGGCACAAGCTTTTCCCGCGCGGCGTACATCATGTCCTGCATCCCAGGCTCCTTTTGTTGCAGGTAGATGTAGCACAGTCCGCGGTTGAACAGAGCTTCGCACGAGTACAATTTGAACTTGAGGCCTAATTGCTCGTAATCGATGCTGTTGTTCCCTCGGAGGTAGAGCAGAGTGTCGTTGAAATTCGCAAGCGCCTCCTCAAAGTCGCCCATTAAAAAATTAGATACGCCTTGCTGGAAGTATGCCACCGCGAGATATTGGTCTAAACGCGTAGCGCGTTGGTAGCTGTCAACCTAGGACTTGTCAGCAGCTTCTTGGTTCCATGCCATTTATCACTCACAGCCCTCTCGTGTTCTCCCAGCGTCGCGTGAATCACGCCGCAGTTGAACAAAATTTTGGACGTGTCGGCGATATTGTCGAACAGTCGTAGCGCTTCGTCGAACTCATTGTTGTCGTAAGCGGCCAGCGCTGCAACCCAAGTTTCTATTTCCTGCACACAATCAGTTGGGGTCGGCTGGAGCCAAACCAATTCGTGTCTCTGACCTGCTTGAGAGACATGCCGTTCGTTCAGTCGAAGTTTATGTGCGAAATGCCTCGTGGAAACGGGGAGCTGCAGCCGCCGGGGAACAGCACAGGGGAGGTATCTTCACGTTGGGATGGCCTTGATCACGGATTCAAAGGGGAAAAGGGCTCTGCTGGTCCAGGACCTGGTATATGTGCCACTGGAGCTATCTAGCCGCCAGGTGCGTGGAGGGGGGTGGGGCTCCGTGGATTAGACACTATTGCCTGCAGGGTGGCGGAGAGGCAGAGGACGAGTAAAAAGATCGGGAGGCAATGGCGACGCGTTGGAGGGTGGTAGGCCTTCCTCAGAGTAGGCGTGAAAGGAGAGGAGGAATCGGCAAGCGAGGATTAGTTAGCGATTCGAGTCGAAATTGGACCAGCAGCAAAGTGCGGGCATCGTCGACATTCATTGACTGGCTGATTTGAGGCTAAGCGGCGCCATGAGCAGGGCTGTCACAGCGCGGCGTTGCACGACTGCAGGCGTATCAGCCAGCGGGTTCGCTGAAGCTGTGAGATGCACCTCGGTCGGGGCGGCTCCTCCATCGTCATTGGCCGGACGGACGACATCACGGCGGCTACGCAGCCATCCACTCCACTTCTGCGCTTCGCTGCAGATGTTGCTCTCTCCACATCCCGTTGTCCCTCGCATGCCGAGCTGCCCGCTTTTGCTGCGCTGGTTGTGCGTCCTCCGTGCTCGTTGTGCTGGTGCTGGCGCCTCCGCGACGACCACAACGTCACTTGGAACATCACGCCGGCCGCTTGCTTGCTGAAACTGCTTCAACGTAAGACTGTTTGTGACGCCGTCAAAGTGGTTAGCACCAACAAATCTGATGTCACAGATGTCCTCAGCTCCCCACCCGGAGACGTTGCGCGCGTGGAATCTTGTTATCTTGCTGCCCCGAGTGCCGTCTTGCTGCAACAGCTGCAATGCCCTTTTCGCGCCCCTTCTCCTGTTGCTGCCACCGTGGATCGTAAAAGAAATGCCAACTCTAAGGCATGGCAGAGTTGCTTGAATGCTCCCTATAGCTACCCTTCTACAGGCTCAAGTGTCCAAGCCTTTCGGCGGTGAGGCACTTGATCACGCCCTGTACACCCACGTGTCAACTCAGTGAGTTGAGTACTCGCCGTGTGCCGAGCCGCCCGACTTTGGCACCAAAACTTGCAAAGCTTGGAGTTAGATTTGTTATGCGAGTGGCCGTGGTGCCGTGTCGGTGCTTAGAGCATGCCACGATTCACCTGCTCTTTGCGCTCTTCCCACACTGTTTTCCCCGAACACGAGCAGACCGTCTTATCATTGTCCCAAACGCCAGCACTGCGGGCAATGACGCCCACAAGGGTGTCGGGGTCGTTTTTGTCGAGCCTGCCGTCTTGCTGCTTGGCGACCACAATACTGCGTCCAATCATTTCCCAAATCTGAATGGGTTTGTCCAAAAAGATGGTGCCAACACCTCCTTTGCTGACTTCGACCGTCCCAAACACACCCCTCGCGGCAGTCACCGGCTTGCCTTCTGATTTGGCTTTCACGGCTTCCCAGATGGCACCGGTCGACTCGGGGCCCTTAGATATGTCGCCACGCTCACGAACCGTCGCAAAATAGGTACCCGGCGAAATTCCGCGGAGGCTAAGGTCGATGATGGTCACGTTTGGCGCAACTTGCACCATGCGAACAAGACCGCGGACTTTGTTCTCGACCGTAGGGCCGTGGCTCTCGAGGATGCAAACGGCTGCACTGTTTGCCGCGCCCGTACCGCGTAGAATCGCGTCTCGGCCTGATTCTTGGATTGCTTGTACTATCGAAGAAGGCGAGGCAGTTCCCTCGATGGAGATGAGTTGATTTTGCAAATCACCCTCGACCTTGTTGATGCCTATCCGTTCCATCAGCTAGGAAGTAAACATGCATAAGCTGTGGAAGCGACCTCACCAGAAACTTTGAACAGGGAAGTTTCGACATCTTTGATACAGTCCTCACAGCTGAGAGGAACCGCAAAGGTGGTCTAACAACCGTGTCAATGCAAAGGGTCTGCTAGCAGTGTTTAAGCGCCTTGACATACCTGGAACGGGTAAGCTGAGCTCATGTTTGCGGGTTTAGAACGGAGTGGAGCAGCTAGATAGGGAGATAACGTCGCCGCAGTGGAGGAATCCGGCGTGGCATCTTCGAAAACGCGGCCACTATGGGGTCGCCTTCGGCCGGGCGGTGGTGGGTGCGGAGCAGTCGCGCTTGCGCCGGCGGATTTATCATCAGGCCTTCTGTCCCGTCAATGGATCCCGCACCTCCCGCACCTCACCGCTCGCTTGTGGCCCTCATCGCCGAAATCGGGCAAAGCTCGCGCAGCCTAAGTTGCTGTCAAAAGAGCCTTAGATAACCACGTCTACAGCTTTTACTATTTCTGATGCTTTTTCAGGTGTCAGCATTTTGACATGGGCGACTTTGACGCAACCATTTCCTCTAGCTCGGCGTTCTCATGAGCTAATGAATGCACCAAGGGCTAGCTGCAGATTTTGCAATGCAGGTACCCAGCTGCTCTGTATTCCCATGCTCACATCATATCAAAGAGCGTCCCATGTCTGATCCAAGAAGACTGTTGCACCTTGCGCTTCTCCTTTCCACGTGGAACGAAGTAATCTGTCAGAAAATGCTCACGACATCAAAAGTGAGGCTCTAGAGGCATGACTAGAGTTCGTGGCCATCGAAAAGGGCTCACAGTGAAGCAAATTATCCCTCACCAATGATGGGCTCCATTCAATGACATCTAAAGTTTCATTGTCATTCTCTCAGTCAAAAAAGCCTCTCAAAACGCTCCAAATTGGGGCATCTCAGTTGGTCAGATCTACTTGCCCAATGCGGCAGGCGTAGTGACGGCCCCCGGAGCTCCGCCTCCGCCCCGACTCCGCTCCGACTCCGCCCCGCGTCTGCCAAGACACTTCTTGGCTCGATTTTCCCGTACTGCGCCGTACTGCAACTCCAGGTGATTGCAATACCATGCATGGCCTTCAAACCTAACGACCAAGCTTCCACGGCCAAAAATCTCACTCGGACCTCCGCAGAAGGCAATTTCTCTGTCTCCAACCTCTGAGCCGACCGGGGCAAGCTTGCGCCCGCAATGTCGCAAGTAATCGGCAAAGTACGATCCTCCGCCGCAGCCTACTCAGATAGCAACCTCTGCGCAGTCCACTTTCGCAGGCCACCTTCTCCACAACTCTAAGCATCAATTGAAGACTAACACACGCGTTTCCATAGACCCGTCTGGCCTACTCACGCGCCTGGCACAAGGTCGACGTGGGCGCCGACCCACGACCACTTGGACGCATCGCCACGTCGATAGCGCTGACACTGATGGGCAAGCACAAGCCAATATTCGACCCGTCGACTGACTGTGGTGACTACGTTGTTGCAACCAACTGCAAAGACCTAACAACGACGGGTAAGAAGCGCGAAAAGAAGATGTACTACCACCACAACACAAGGCCGGGTAGCCTGCAGGAAATCACCATGGACCGTCTCATGAAGAAGTGGGGAGGTGGCGAGATCTTGAAGCGAGCCGTCAGCGGCATGTTGCCCAAGAACCGTCTCCGTAAGGAGCGCTTGGCTAGGTTGAAGTGTGAGTTTTGCCCCAGTGACGAGGAAGCGTGATGAACTGGACGGGGGGAGGATATCTGAAATTGTTGGGTGGCATTTTGACTGAGCATATTGCCCGCACTAGGCTTTGAAGGCGACTCGAATCCATACAAGGCAAACATCATCCGGTTCAACGGGCAAGCGGTGCCGTCAATAGCGAAACTCGAGGAGGTCAAGAAGACGATTTCGACGCCACGGTAGGCGGCGGGTGGGACACGGCGGCGTTCTGGGTTCTTTTGCACAAGTTTGGAGGAGGCAGTGGGATATCGAACGTGCATGGAGCGTGTATATCAGAGTTCAAGTGCCAAAGCAAGAGCTGGAAGGCACAAGCTTTTCAAGGCAGCAAAGGCCTGGATAGGCATTGAGTGACACGTTTATACTGGTGGACAGAAACTACGGAAGTTTACAACAGGCATGATAGCGCCATCAATTATGTCACGTTTATTCTTCGCTTTTGCGTGCAGGTGGTATCGAGTTGAAAGACTAGGCCAAAATCTCAAAACGCCGTTCTGTCGCAAAGTGATATCATATGCGGAATCGGACAAAACAGCACACCGACTCGAGTACATTTACAGCTTCGCTTTTGCGCCTTTACGCCCAACAGTGCATTGTATCAGGCCGTTGGGGTCCGTCTGCGGCGCAAAGACCTCGCCGTCTTTGCCCGTGTTCTTGATTCCCTTGAACCAACTGAGATCTACTGGTAATTAGCTCATGTTTCCGAAACCAGATGGTGGTTGGAGCAGTGCTCACCAACGTCAAAGTAATGCTTGTTCGGCAGCGAAAAGCTGACCTGCTCAACCAGCGGGGCGGCTGCCAATATTTGCTCGCTCATCTTGTACATGGTATTCTGCACACTGGCCGAGTTGTCCTTCGCAAAAGTCTCGAGGATGATGTTGAGCGCATCGTCAAAAGCCTTGTTGAAGATCGACGCTTTGGCCTTGACCTCGTCAAGCCCAGAGAATGTCGCCCAGTCCCAGGTCGACTTGACCTCTGTGCTCAAGATGCGATCCCAGGTCTCGGGCAGGCGGGTGTACTCATCACGGTGGAAGCCGTAAAAGGCGGAGCCGGTGCTCTTGAGGACAAGCAGCCGGTCGATTCCCGACGTGATGGAGATGCCACCCTTCTCGCGCACGTATGCGTCGACCGTTCGCACGTCGGCGCCGTCGCGCTGGAACGAGTGCGGGTGCGGCGAGCCGCCCACGTTCATGCGGCTCCATTTGTGCGTGACGATGCGCACGTGGGCGCCGTGGATGTGCGGGTACGTCTGCACAAAGTGCGAGCCGACGATGGAGGCGAAGAGTTCGGGAGGAGTCACTGGATTCTGCTTGGCGAGGATGTAGATGGTTTGCTTCTGCGTATCGGTGGCTACAACGACAGAGTTGTCGGCTCGGGTGTAGCTGGAAGTTGGGGCGTCAGTCGTGGTTTGAAAGGAGCTGGTCAAGCTTGCGCATTGCTGTCACTTACGAGGTTTCAATATCACCTTCAAGCAGTACGCGCACTGTTTGCTCGACTACCGACTGCGTACCATCATCGTGCTTGTGGACCTTGAGTAGCCTGACGTTGTCTTTGCCGTAGCGCGCGTAGTTGAGCTGGGACATGGTGGAGACGGCTGGTTAGATGAAGCTGGGTTGAATATAAGACACAATCGAAGAGGAGTAGGGTTCAAGAGAGGTAAAAGGTGTATGGTGAGGTGGTATAAGCTAGTACAAAGACCAGACAGATGCTTGGGTAACTATTGAAGCGACCAAGCCAAGGTGGGAGTAGAGAGTAGCTTCTTACTTGTGATGCAACAACCGGGTGGAACGCCGCTAGCGTTTATGTAGTCGTTTGGGGATGCCTTATCGGAGGGCACCGTGGAGCGGACATCGCCATATGCCTTTGCCTGGCGATGCTCACCAGCCCAATGACAGGCCTATGTTGGTTGTGTAGCTCACGCCATGGACTATCGGAGGCCGCCGCTCTCAGTCGTAAAGCCCCTTGACATGGGGTGCATGGGGTGCAGTGCTACGGCGGCCGCAGCCCGCGCCACGGGCAGTTTGCAAATCCTGTGACAGGCCATTGGCATATGCAACAAATATCTTGCCGTACTTGCCGTTGCGAAGGAAGAGAAGTCGGCCGTTGTTCTTTTCGCAACACATGCCATGTCCAAAGTCCGGCACGGGGGCTTGAATGCTGCATGTAGTCGTGCTTCTACGAGTTCAATTGCCCAAGTCCTTCGGCTGCAAGCACTTGAATGCTTCCCTACGCGTACACAGCTTGCCTTGGTGGCTTGAAAACTCGCCGTCTTCGAATAATCCTCGTGTGTCGCGAGACTTTTGCGGCACACTTGGGGATTGGCATTTCTTCCGTCACCCACTATGGCCGCATCACGCAGATGGGTCAACTCGGATCGTGGCCTAATGAGGCACCCTTGCAGCCGTATCAGCGCCCATCATTCGACGGCAGACTGAGGAGCGCCCTGGTAGAGGCGTCAACCTTCCCGAGCATGGTCATGGTCAAGGGCTTTATGCTGGGCTACATCACGCAAGCTCCAGCTTTGCATTTTCGACAGAGCCTCCGCCGAGAGAAGCATGAAGAGCGCTGGAAAATATGGCTGCCAAGATAGATGGTTTGTCGAGGCATTGCTTTCCGGCTGCATCTCAATCCTGGCGGCGCCATAGATTGGCGGCTGCTTATGTTTGTTATTTTTGTCTGGCGTCGTTTCTTGGACCTGGAGAGCGAGAGTTGCGCCGTACACCGTCCGTCCCCCGCATGCCTCCGTTCCCGCCTCGCTCTCGCACTCTACACACCCACTGACCCGTGTACCGCCGCCGCCCACACACCAGAGCAGAGCCATCATACCGTACCGTACTCCGTATCGCACGTTTACCTACACTTTGCTCTGTCTGATTCTACTTCGGCAATTCCCACGACCGACGGCCTCACCAACGCTCACTTCACCCCGGTCCCTGCCCGTGAAATGGCAGGCCGCTAGCTCTCCGCCTCATGCCCGAACCTCACTGCACCACAACGGCGCACCCACGGCATGAGGCACGCGTGTCATGGTTAGCAGTGCAAGTTCTCCATGACGCCTCCGCCCTCGCTCCAACCGCCGCCTCCTGCGCGCTCCATGTCCACCCAGTCCGATGCGCCCCCCGCCGCCGACCACTTGTCCTCCAACACTCTGCTCCCTCCTGGCCGCCTCGCCAAAGATGGTCGTGCTGCATCGGCCGCAGCCACCATGAGAGGAAACTCGTACATGACTGTCGGCCCCGGGCCCGGCAGCTTCAGTTCAGAACTCAAGTCCACCGTTTCGCGCCTCGATCTGTCCAGACCCACCCTCGCCGAACATGTCAGCTTCGCAGATGACAGCGCGCGCACTGCTTCGGAGCAGAGGCAGGCCGAGCTGCGCGACAAGATTGAGAAAGAGACCAAGATAAAAATAGGCTCGGAGAACTTGCTCGAGGCCCTCAACTCGAAAAATGCAAAGCAAGCAAAGGATCAAAAAATTAGGGTCGAGGCCGAACTGAACATGTCGAATCGCAAGCTGGCCAACCTCAAATTGGACTTGGAAACGGAAATACAGCGGTCCAGAGAGCCTATTCGGGAGGGAAGACTTTCGGAATTGTTTCGCGCAGCACCTACACCTGTGGAATCGCGACAGACGGTCCCGACAATCCGCGACTACGACGAAGTCGATCCAGACACGGAGTCTCCGACGTTTGTTCTCGCCGAGTTGCTGCAAGCACTCGAGGCACAAGGCATGCAGCCCGACTACTATGTGGAGCGCGGCAACGCGCTGGTTGAATTGTTTAAGAGGCATCCTACTCTCAAATACGATTTGGCCTGGTCAATCTTTGGTCTACGCATGCAGACTATGCTGCTCAGCGATAGCCGAGAGGTCGTGGCTGCCGGGTATCGCGTGCTGAGATACTCCATAACTGACAGGAAATCCCTCCAAATCATTCGTTCCCTCAACACGGACTACCTCGTCATTCTGTCGCTAATCAAGGAGAGCAAAGCAAGCGTGGAAAGAGAACAGGCCTTGAAATTCGTCCGCGCATTCCTAGAAGTCAAGGAGGGTGTCAAGGAAATAGCGCGCTCCGTCATTCGCATCATTGTAGCTCTGGCTGAGCATAGCGACGATCGGCTAAGAAATATTTCCCTCTTGACCCTTGCCGAAATTCTGGTCAAGGATCCGGCACGGCTCAGCGCGGCGGGCGGCATGGGACCACTCACGGATGCTCTAGGTGAGGGGCTCTATCATGCCTCGGAGAGCCTCACTGCATCTTTTCTTTACCTACTTGACGTACCGAGTCGTCGAAAATTCCTCCGCGCCGGCCACGAGCTTCAGATGCCATTCGCTGCCTTTACAGACGCATCTGGCGGGCATGCCAACGAAGAGAGGCTCAAGGCCAACGCAAAGGTTATTGCCGCATTGTTGAAGAGTTGGACGGGTCTAGTAACGCTGTGCATGCACGACTTTATGGCCATTAAATCCCTTATGACCTCCCTATACATTCCCCAGCCTGCGGTTCGAAACGTGATTCTGGAACTGCTTTTTGACGTGCTCCGGATCAAGCCACCATCTTGGTCTTCCTCTTTCTTGGCCGGACGCCGGCTAACTACCTATGGTCGGGTAACAAACCTAAAAAGCGAAGGATCAACAACATCGGCGACCAAGGTGGAGGAGGAGGAAATGAAGAGAAGCCTGGTCGATCATTACGTGGCTATCATGTTGGCTGTCCTGTTGCATTCTGGCCTAGTGCCAGCGCTACTCCATGCCGAGGAAGAGGCGCTGAATCTGACGTTGAAGAGGAAGACGACACTCCTTTTGGGCGAGGTGTTGAAGATGGCCAACGAACTGCTTCCCACGGCGTGGAGCCAGGAGCTACAGGTTCTGCCTGAATTGCTCAAGTCAGCAGCCAAGTTCGGCCTCGAGGGCCGATTCATTGCCACTGGCACCATCTACCAAGTGGACAGTGTGAATCGGACCCTGTTTCGCTCCGCGGCGAACGGGAGCAGATTTGGCATGCACGCAGACCAGGAAGACACTCCGCAACCTCCGTCGTCTTCGAAAGCGCAATTTAGTGCACAAATTGATGAGGCCCAGTTTCGTAATCTCATGACAGACGCGCGAGTCTTGGAAACTCCAAATTATCAAAAGTGGAGGTGGGATATCATTCAAGGCATCCTCGATGGGCCTCTGTACAATCCAAAACGTCTCGACGAAGCGTTACGAGCCACGAAATTTGTTCACCGTCTGATCAACTTTTTCCGTCCTTTCAAAAATCGTTTTTCAATTCTCAAAAATACCCGGCCAAACCAACGCTACGTCAGAGCTGGCTGTTCACTCATGCGAGCGCTTCTCAACAGCCCCGATGGCACCAAATACCTCATGGACAGCAAGCCTGTACGGCAGCTTGGCGAGTGTCTCTCTCATTTCGATCGCATGAGCGGTTTGACTTCAGAAGAGCCCATCTTCTCAGCCATGCGCATGTCCGAGACCCTGGTGGGCGGTTACTTTGCCATGCTGGGCGAGTTGAGCAAAAGCCCCGAAGGTGTCAAGATCTTCGAAAGGTGGAAGATGATCAACATGTTCTATCACATCATCGAGCGGCACGACCGTGAAGACCTGATGAAGGCTCTACTAACGAACATGGACTACACCCTGGACGGACATTTACGTATAATTCTCTCAAAAGCCATGACCGCTAGCGTAAAGGAAATCCGCATTTTCGCTGCAAGATTGTTACGGAAGTACGCAACCAAGCCATTGCAACCCATCGATTCGCCCCTGCCTGGCACAGGGGTTGCTGAGTGGGCGATCCGCCTGCTCGTCACCCAGCTGTATGATCCGGAAATCGAGGTTTGCGAGGTTGCCATCAAAATTCTCGAAGAGGCGTGTAAAATGAGGCGGTCGCTTGAGTACGTTGTCAAGTGCGCTCCAACGATGGATCACCTCGGTGAGATTGGCGCACCGCTTCTTTTGCGATTCCTGTCTACATCGGTGGGATATCACTACTTGGACGGGCTCGACTACATTACCAGAGAAATGGATGACTGGTTCCTTGGGCGTAACGACTCGTACGTGGCCCTTGTGGAGGCCTCACTTTCACGAGCTCTCGCAGATATTCCCGAAAAGACACCCTCCCACCTGGCATTTGATGACATACCAGAGCCGCAAAATTATGGCCTTGTGCCCCCTCACTTTTATCGTGAGCTAGCCCGCACGGTGGAGGGCTGCAAGCTGTTGGAGCAAAAAGGCCACTTCGAAGAGTTTGCCAACACGATTAAGGAGCTTGGAGGCGAGACTGATGATGCTGAAATCATTCTCAAGGTCAAGGGCTGCCTATGGGCTGTTGGCAACGTTGGTTCCATGGACCTTGGCGCCCCCTTTCTTGAAAACACGGATGTCACACGGTACATCGTGCGCATCGCCGAAGAATCAGAAGTCATGTCTCTCCGCGGGACGGCATTCTTCGTGCTTGGCTTGATATCTCGTAGCCTGCACGGGCAGGAAATTTTGATTGAGTGCGGCTGGGACGCCACGGTGAATATCATGGGCGTTTCGCTAGGCTTTTGCATCCCGGCCGACTTTCAAAAGCTCTTTTCTGTAAGCCAGAACGTTCTTCTTCAGGGCGGTGGAATACTCATGAAGAAGCAGATCAAACCTTGGGTTGCGGTCCACGTCACGCACACTCATCACAATCCCGGCGCCGCCCAACCGCACATCTCCGACCCCGACCCTCTCAATGCGCGCATTCTCAAGCTCGTCACCGATCTCGGCAACACTGTGCTGGCTAAGCGCGCTGCCAATGACTTGCACAGGTTTGTGGCAAATGCTTTCATCTAGCACAATCAACCCGGATGCTGACTCTCCATAGCATCAAACTCAAACGAGCGCCCGGATTCAGCCAGCCAAGAATATTCCACAAGGTCATGGCCATTCTCGAGAGCCACCACTTCCGCCTGCCCGTTTGTCGCTTCGTCATCGACCTGTTTGAAAAGGGCATGCTCCGCGCCATCGTCATAGAAGAAGAAAGCGATGATAGCAGCAGTGACGCTGGAGGTGGCGTGGAGCCCGGAGACGATAGCAGCAGCGACGGTGAGAGCGCAAGCGAGAGCCCAGGAGGTGGAAAGGTAGCTGCGGCCAAGAGTGCCAGAGACGGATTAGGGGGCGGCGAGGCCAGCAGCGGCGAAGAAGGCGATGGCGGAGTTGGCGTGGGCCTGGGTTTGGGGCTGCCCTCGTTGAGTACGCGTAACGGCGCTGCGGGGATGCCGCCGCCGCCGCCCCCTCCTGCTGGGAGGCGAGGCGGTCCTGCGGCTAGTATTCGCAGCGTGCCCGGTACCTCCGACGTGACGTGAACGCCGCTTTTTCTCTTTGCTCCCTTATGTGGCTAGCTGGCGTCTGCCTGCCGGCCTGTTATGTGGACAAAGGCCTGCCTGCTGTCGTTCCGTCGGCTTTGTGCTTCATACCAACCCATACATCATGGAATCGCTCCATCCATCTACAATCCATACTCGCCCATGAGTCTCATTCTTCTATCAGCCGAAGGCCATGACTTGGAGCTGAACCATACGCCACTCCCAAATGGATCACTTTCATTGTCATGTCGACGTTGTCGTCTTGCCATCCATCCGGCAGCTTGTCGACTCGTCGACCAGCTAGAATCATGGCACGTTCGAGTATCCGGCTTGACTGAAGTGAAGGAAACGTTACAGTAGATCAGGATCTTCGTAGGGTGTTTGTTGTCCAAAGGGACCAGGTACGGAGAAGGGAAGTACGTGAGTGAGCTGGCGAAGAGAAAAGGGAATACGGGCGGTGGGTGGTTTGAATGGAAGGAGGAAAATCCAGCAGCAGGAGTGCGGCGCGGCGCGGCGCAACATGGCATCGATCGAGCGCAGGGAGCAAAGACTATCAGATCATCTCCCCCTGCTTGTTTGCATCTGTGTGTACTGTAAGCAGGTCTGCAGTTTCTCGGGCGGTACTGTTGACGACGGTAGCAAGCGCGGCCGCCAAAACAAGGCACAGCGAGGCCGACCAACTCTGAAATGTTAACCCCCCTTCCTCCCTTTCCCCCGGGCTTTCCAGCGAGACACCTGTTGGCTCACTAAACAAGACGGCTGAGGCAACGAAACTCATCTACGACAGAGCTACTAGCTAGCGAGTACGACATGCTGTGTCCGTGTGTTGTAGAGGCGTGCGACTCACGGACGAGCACGCCGGGGCCATCCAGTTTCCCATCTCCTCCCTTTCTGGAGGATTTTCAAGGTCGTGGTACTCGGTAGGTTTGGGACACCGTCCGGAGTCGCGCCTGCAGCGGACATGACTCCGGGATGGATTGATGTGCATTGAGGCATCTGATGAAGCAGCGGAAGTCCTTTGTCGACTGATTTGTCTGCTTGTACACTACATGCTGTGTATACAACCAAGACTGATCTACCTCTGATGGCATTGTCTGTTGGCAAACGAGCGTGCGACGCGGCGAACAGTCTGCAGAAAGCGTCAGGTTGGATCTCAGAGCTGAGGACGCGGAAATAACAGCGGACGGACGCGGGAATAGCAGGGAACACGGAAGAAGCAGAAAGGAAAGACAAACAGCAGAAATGAGACGGCAGCCACAAAGCTAGACACGCGCACACACACCCTCTCTCGTCCCAAATAGTCTTCGACTCCACCAGGACGTAAAGCCAAAATCAATCAATCAATCGATCAACAATGCCAGCAGAGTGTAAGTAAACCGGGCTTGAGCAACTCGCAAGTGAGCGAGCGTGGTACCGTTCGCAAGACCCCACCCGATGAGCAGAGCTGCAGACGATAGCGATGGTTGTTCTACCATGCAATAAGGTGTACCAAGAAGTAACAAAGCCACATACATGGTGCATGCAGGGCATATTTGCTGACTGCTGTGGTGTAGAGACTCTAAGTTTGCCGGCGGATAGATTTGTGGCCCCGGGGAAGCAAGGCAGGCAAGGCAGACAAGGTAGGGCGAGGCGGGCATGCTGTTCGCGCTAGCACCGGCCGGGTTAGCGCCCCCGCGGCATATCATCCCGACCCGAGGGTTCCTCTGTCGCGTGTGCATCCGGGTCGCAGGAATTGCCGCTTTGGGCAGGCGCCTGCCAAGCCATCCATGCGACCCTGTCTTAAACCTGCCAGAACCGCCCGCCGGAGTGTCTGGTCTTCGGTCAAGCGCATGGACTATTACGCAAACGTAGATGATTACGTTGGCCCGCTATACCGAAGAGACGACGTGGTCGTCCCCTCGTATCTTGCGACACAAAC
This sequence comes from Phyllosticta ampelicida, assembly GCA_020351975.1. Lineage (NCBI taxonomy): Eukaryota > Fungi > Ascomycota > Dothideomycetes > Botryosphaeriales > Phyllostictaceae > Phyllosticta > Phyllosticta ampelicida. The sequence goes on along the minus strand of JAIFKG010001131.1, from coordinate 9,430 downwards.
AAGCGGGTGCCAAGAGGCCTTGATGACTTGCTGATGTTGTCCTATGGATCCGGTGTCACCGAGTCAAGGTCGATGCGGGCTGTGAACGGCGAGCAAGCGGGAGGGGATCTGCACGTTGGTAGCTTCGGGCGAGGGCGCGAGGCCATCACCTTGTGACGTGCCCGTCAACAGCTATTCCTGCGGAAGGTGAGGCTGGTAGTGCGCCGCGGACCCGAGTTGCGCCGGGCCTGGTGTCTGAAGGCGAGAGCTGTCTGAGGGAGGTTGTGGTGAAGCCATGATGGCGGGTGGGAGTGGTGGTCAGGTTGCGGGAATGGGGACAGAGGTGACCAAGACACTGATGATGTCCTTGACCACGATAGACTCGAGTCGAATGCATCATCGACTAGGTAAGCCTTTGCGTGGCATGGCTTGCAAAGCTTAGGTGAGGGGTATGCGACAGGAATGGGTGCCGGGATGGTCGGGTAGGGGACAAGCAACGGACTGTTCCAAGTGGACCGGGTTCCTGATCCGGGTCCACGACGTGCGAGCGGAATCAATGACGGACTGGCCATCGACAGAACGAGACAGCGGCGGTAGGGCTGAGAAGTCATGGTGTTCCATTGACACGCACGGCGGAGCCGCTGTGCCCTCGAGGCGAGCACACGGCGCCCGATGGACAGTGCAGACAGGCACAGATTTGGGTTGACATGCACAGCAACACGCCAGAGGATTTGCAACGGGCAACATGAAGGAAGAGTGAGGCTGGCGCAGGTGCAGCTGCAGCTGCAGCCATGTTGTGGCGGGGTCGACGTTTCTGGGGGTTCTATGACGCTTTGACAGGTCAAACCCAAGTCGGGCACGGCGTGTCTTCTCGTGGCTAGCGGAAATGATAATCCTTCTCCCACAACAAGTGCGTCGTGTCGGTGGTGCGCCGCAGCGCCGTCATCTGCAGCGACTGAAGGCTCGCCGGGTCATCTGCGCCGACTGCACGCTTGCCGGCAACTTCAAAGATGGCGATCCGAGACACTTGTGCTGCTGCGCTGCTGTCCTGACGCCCCGAGGCCCCGATGCCCTGATGTCCCGTTGCCCTGTCTCCAGCAGAGCGAGCGGCACGAGGCCATCCCTGGGCTGTTCGCGCCGACGACGGGCACGGGTTCGAGGGGGACTAGGAATAGAAGCACGGCGGCGCACAAGCAACAGCAACGCATCTTATTCTATTCCTGCTGGCGACGACGGGCGTTAGCCTATCGGCCGCGGGGCTTTGGTCTACCACGGAACGGCGTAGGCAGCGCACAGGAATTGAATGTCCAAAGGCGAAAGGCGAAACGCGAAAGGCGAAAGGCGAAAGGCGACAGTCGCACAATGGGGCCGCCGCTCGATCTCAAGCCGTCGTCCAGCGCTCTCGCGATCGAGCGCGCCCATGGTAGAGGCCGCAATTGCACACTCCACATATGGCAAATCGCCGATCCAGCCAGCAAAAGCCAATGATAATGACCTCGACGACTCTGGCCGTAGCCCACTTGCCCCCCCGACATAAACCACCGCCGTTTGTGTCCACGCATGCCCTGTGTCAACACCATCGCTGCCTCCATCACCACTTTCTCTCGCCGCCCATCGTCGCTGCACCGCGCCAAAGCCTCTGCTTTGTTATGAGCCTGCAGCTCCGGACCTGCGCACACTCGGTGCCACATCTGCATCTCCACGGTCGATCGTCTCCGGACCCTTGTTTGCTGCCATCCCAGCATTAACCATCGCTCCCGCGACAGCAAGCTTACGGTAGCCGGCTCGGCCTTACCACCGCCTCTCTTCTGTTCTCCCGTGCCCTTGTCCTCCGCGCGGCAGCTGGTGACCTCATCACCCCCAGGCCCTCCTCTTACATTTCGGGCTGTCCGACCCTCCCGCCCGCTACGTCTTGCAACTTGTTCAAAGTCTGCCTTTGCCTTCGATTCCTCCCTCCTTGGCATTTAATCTTCACCTCGTCCTCTGCATGCCGTTGTATGGAGGCCGTGTCTAGTCTCTTCGCTTTATGAACCTGCTACGCGCGACAGGACACTCTTTCACAGGCAGTGAAGAGAAGTCCTTGGATCTTCCCGTTACCGCAGCTGCCTTCATGCGACGGCATGATGCCGCGGCCGACAATGGCAGCAACACCACCGGTCTAGCTGCCCACGAGGACGCTCGCACGCTCGTCAGGCTGGTACAATGTCCGCAGTGCTCGCGGCCTTTTCGAACTCCTGTCACCCTACCATGCGGCCATTCGCTCTGCCGTCAGTGTCTTCCTGAGCCTCAACTCAGAGAACACATCTCTTACCCCGCAACTCCGGAGCGACAACATGGCATAGCGTGCCCCCTTGTCCACTGTCAAAAGGTCCATCCCGTCGGTGAGTGCAACGTGGACGTGACGCTGTCCAAGGTCATGAATTCCGTCACCGAGGTCGTGGACGCGTGCAAAGCAGAGGCCGGGGCCAGTCCGATTCTGTTGCAAGAAATCCTCCCCGTCAATTCGGAAAACGAGTTTCGGACGACCACATTGCCGGGGGGACGGCTGATTGCGACCTTTTCCATGGCCGAGGCGGGTTTGCTAGATGTCGATGCGGAGCTGTCTTACACATCGCTTGCGGGGGATGGATGCGACTTTGGGGATCTCGAAAACTCCGTGTTGAATCGCCTGCGCGATGCGACCTCCAAGGAAGTCGACTGCCATGTGTGCTACAACCTCCTCCTGGATCCGGTGACGACATCCTGTGGCCACACGTTTTGCCGAAAATGTCTCGTTCGCGTCCTCGACCACGCAAACCACTGTCCAATCTGTCGGCGCGGCATCAACGTTCCTCCTTCGCTTGGCAACCAGCCGAGCAATGCGTGCCTCGTTTCCCTCCTTGAAAATCTGTGCCCTCAGATCGTGCATGCGCGCGCCGAAGCCGCCGCTCAGGAGGAACGGGGAGTAGCCGAACTCGATGTACCGCTGTTTGTCTGCACCCTGGGCTTCCCCGCCATGCCGACCTTTCTGCACATTTTCGAGCCACGGTACCGCCTGATGATCCGGCGCGCCTTGGAATCAAATGGGCATTTCGGCATGCTCATGTACAACCGTTCGGGCTCCGACCAGGGAAATTTGGGGCCAACGCACTTTAAAGAGTTCGGTACCATGTTGCAGATCGTCAACGTGCAGATGCTACCCGACGGCCGGAGCCTGATCGAGACCCGCGGTTCGACCCGATTCAAGGTGCGCGCACATGCCCAGCACGACGGATACACGATTGGCAACGTGGAGCGCGTCGAGGATGTCGGCCTTGCCGAGGAGGAACGTCTTGAGGCCGAGGACATTCGTCAAGCGCTTGCCGATCGCCAGGCACAAGCTGCCGCGGGCCAGACACCGCAAACCTGGACCACATCCGAAGTCGCCATCAACAGTCTTTCGACGCGCGAGATGCTATTGATCGGCGTCAACTTCATCGAGAAAATGCGAGCCAACAGCGCGCCGTGGCTACACCAACGGATACTGGATGCATACGGTGGTCCGCCAGACGATCCGGCCCTTTTTCCCTATTGGTTCGCAAGCATCCTGCCCATTGCTGAAGAAGAAAAATACTTGCTCCTCCCCACGACGAGCGTTAGGCAGAGGCTCAAAATAGTCGTGAGCTGGATCCGGCGCATCGAAAGTCAGCGATGGTAAGTCATTGGAGTTTCATCATCTTGTTCTGGCGGCCGTCGGGTTCGCGCATATTTGCTCTTAAGAGCGTCATGGCGTGTTCCCACCCTTTGGTCTTCGTCTCTGTCCTAGCACCATCAGAAGAGTCTTCCAGGCTAATCTGTCGCGTGCTTGTTGCGATTGGCGCTGACAGGCATTCTGGAAGCGCATGTACAGTCTTATAAACCGCTCTGTCATGGCTCAACGCGTGCTTTTGTTCATCGGCTCCATTGTTTTGGCTTGGTGGTGTGCGAGAGGTTCTACAGGCTCCTTTGACTGAGGCTTTCACTCTCGCTTTGCCAAGTTACCAATACTCATGGGCGCCAACTCCAGAACGAGACCTTGCTCATGTCTCACATGGGATGCGATGCACTCGGCCGCTTTGCCGTATTGTTCCTCAACACTGCAGCAGGCCCCTGCCTGTAGTCGACCAATTCCAGCCGCCTCTCATGGGTGCTTTCGCTCGTCGCTGACTCGAGTGACGACCGGTATGCACGGGAGCCTCGTGTTCTGCCGGGAACAGACGCTGTTGGTTCCGCCTATCGATCTTAAGCACCACCAGCCACGTGACAGGTGGTTCCGAACGCACTTCCGACAACCCGCGACACCAGAGACACGACATACAGCCTCAGCAGATTTACGACGACTGCTACGCTCCTGTTTGCCAGTCCTTTTCCTCTCTTTCGCGGGTGCTTTTATCTCCGATCATCTGGCATCCACCGCCTCTACCGTGCAACAATTCTGCCCCACTTCTTCTCTACCTAGCCAGCAGGAATGATCTGCCCTGTATCATTGCCATTTGACATGACAGCGTTGCGTTACGCACAGAGCAAGAAAGACCAGTATTGGATCGAGTTCGCAAGTGCCATCAAACTGTCTTGACAGATGCACCTCATGCCCAAAGTTGGCTGGCGTCTCGTCCCTTGCGCCTTGAGTGCTTTTCCCCGGGACCTCCTCCAAATAGGTCTTCGGTCTCGATCTTCTCACCTCGGAGCTCTCCGCTGTTTACGCGCGCCTCTATTGCTCAAAAGCGAACTTGGCAGACGCACAAACAACGACAAGTTACGGCTCGCATCAGAGTAGCCGAATCCGCGACGCTACACCAGACGGCCGAAAACGGTCGCGGAGTGCTGCTCGTCACGACCACTTCCACCTCAAACACCACGGCTGCGATCAGTCCGACTTCTCTTACTGCTCCCTTTCGGCTTCATCTTTTCTCATCTCTTCCAGGACAACCAAACATAGCTGCGCCCACACCTCCGAATAGACAAATCATACAATTTCCTTACGGCGCCGTCCTACCACAGCATTTTGAAAAGTCTTCACCAAATAAAATAACAAAAGGTCACAAAAAATATTTGGGTAGAAGGACATACGGCTCATTTCTCTTGATCAAGTTTCAATATCACCCTCTCATCATCATCATCATCATCATCATCATCATCGTCGTCATCATCATCATCATCATCATCATCATCATCATCATCATCGTCGTCGTCGTCATCATCATCATCATCATTATCATCGTCACGTTCTTCCTAACCAATCACCAAACACAAACTTTCCCTCACCACCAGATCTAGTCTGAGATACCAGAGTCCATTGGGGCTCAAGCGAAGCGCAAATGTATGAGTGAGCGAGTGAAGAAAGCAGGCAAGGCACGCAAGGAAGTCTTTCCATCCTCTCCGTGCCTATGTGAACTATGATTTTGTAGCCTGGAACTTCAAGCGACACGAGTCCCAGCTGGAAAAAGGAAAAGAAGAATTCGAGGAGCGTTTTCTATTGAATGGCCAGAGAACAGGAGGAGGAACGCATTGGGTATATGGTTGGTTGGATTATTATAGACAGGTTCCACTTGGCTGACCAAATGCGGATACACTGCCTCGTCTCGTCTGCTTGAGGACTGCGCCGTGGGTGACAGAAGAGATGTCGACACCAAGACTATATGTATTGTCAAAGTTGCCGCGCACGAGGGAAGACTTCGACTCACTGAGTTGAGATGTGAGCAGGTCGGGAACCTTCTAAGTAACAACCCTACCCGCCTGAAAGTCGAGCTTTGCAGCCCAGTGCCTGTCCGCTTCCTCGACAAGGCTGTGCCGGGCACAAAGCAATGTGGGAAGAGCTACTGACCACATCTAAGAAGCCACGCCTACATCTCTACATGCGTCTTCGCCCAAGCACTACTGCCCCGGTTCGCTTCCTATCTTTCGCACGACCGCGCGACCTCCATACCGGCTACATCACCAGAACCTTTACACAGTCATCACAAGCTGAGCTTGACAGCTTAGTAACCACTTTTGCATTAAGCCAACACTCTCTTTGTAGTGGTTCAACATGTGCACTACCTCTCCAGCAGCCAGACGCTCATCAGAGACAACTGACTCTGGCGTCAAGACGCCAACCTTTTGACAAACGGCGAGAAACGTAAGTTGAACAACGCAGCTCATTCAGTGTCTCTTCATTGGGCACACGGTCTTTGCAGTGGCTCAGGCCGTTACACATAGTGATGAATATTAGGGTAAAGCTGGCAGACGGAAACAGCGCGAGAGACGTCAGCGCCAGGCAACCAAGAAGACCCTCACGGGCGAGGGCGAAGAGGGTGAAGGCGAGGAGAGCGGTAGGACCAAACTGTCTCGTAGTGCGCGCGTAAGCAGCCACACGACGTTTCAAATACTCCATGCACTCGCAAGCAGGTGAAGGTGCCGACGCAAAGGCTGAGACGCGGCAGCTCCAGGCTGAGATGGAGAGGCCGCGCGCGCAGCTTGGCGAGAAAGGCAATGGCAAAGGCGAGGACAAGAGCAACGAGAGTCAGGTCGACAAGCCCGTTGGGGACGGCGACGTTTCGCATGCCCGACTGTACCGAGGATAAATGCGAGGTGAAATAGGTGCGGCATGGCAGCTCTGAAGCCTTCGAAACGACCGCAAACGTCCCCAGGAACATCGGGGTCCGCCGCCAGCCTGCTGAAAGTGCGTGCGCAAGTAGCTGGGCAGTTCAAGGGCCAATTCGAGCAAAGCAAAAAATTGCCGGGGGCGAGGGCCAGAAGCCCGATGGTGAGAGGAACGGCGATGTTCCCAAGCCTGATCTCACAATGGACAGGAAGAAATAGACCATGGGGCGGCAGCTCGATCTCAATCCGTCGTACTGCGCTCGTTCAAGCAGCTGCACGCCAAGGTGGTTGCCGGCCAAGACAAGGACAAGAGAGAGAGAGAGAGGACCGAGGGCTAGGAGAAGGACGATGAACGTGTGTTCAAATCACCAAGTCGAGATGTGTGTATGTAGGGAGCACTCGAGTACCCATTGCCCGCTTTGGAGCGGACGATTATTTTGCAGCCAAAACTGCTTGACTATGGTCAAGCGCACAACTCGATGTACTCGCGCCATTCTTTCCTCGAGCGGCTCACCGTCTGCGTCCGCCTCTCACGGCATCCTCGAACATTCCTTGCTTCAACCCAGCTGGCCTCTGTTTCCCCTTCCAGACGAGCCTTCCGTACCGTCTCCTCTTCGTCCGCCGAGTCGCCTGTCGCCATCCTGCGCCTCCCAACCACTGTCTACCCTTGTTGTCTCGCCCCTGTTCGCTGCCATTTTGGCTTGCTGCTGTTTTCGTCGTGGGCTCTCACCTTTTGCCGCTCCTGAATCGCTTTCATCTCGTCTCGTCTTGCTCGCCGTCCGGGCAGATGTGTCGTCCTTCTCTTCAGCCATCGACTTGTTCAGAACCAAAGCAAGTCCATGACTCTACGCCGGCAATGCCGCCTCGCCCACGTCCCCCGCTCACGAGCCTGACGGCCCACTCGCGCCTTGCTGCAAAAGATTTGGGGTCAGATGATCGAGATTGCGTCTGTCCGCCGCGCTCTTGGGTGTCGTGTTGCTACTGTCTTGCCTCTCGCCGACAGTCTGTGGCAGATTTGAGTCGTCTCTTCATCGTTCGCATCTGAACAAGACCAACTCCGCTGCCAACACAATGCAAACCCTCTCACTCCACGGACCTGGACCAGTTTCTACATCATTCCACGATGAGCAAGTGGATTGGGGTCGGAAGCAAGTAAAAGAAGGAGTGCCCGAGGAACAGGCTGTACAGGACATGTACGTTTTCTGATGCTGCTTGACTGTCGAAGGGGCAGCGTCTGTGTGATCCGTCTTGGCAAACCAAAGAACCTCCAACTGCGAGCCGAGGCGACTGCTGAAAGGGAACAGTATAGATATCTCCGTGACACAGCATGAGAGAGACTTGAAAGTTGGGGAACTTGCACAGAATGGTGAATGCGGCGATGCGATCCCACGCCTACAAGTTTTATCTGGACCTGGCCCCGAAAGGAAGGCTGTTCCAAGCTCCACCAAGCAGTGACTCCAACCCATTAAAGCGAATCATGTAGCTATCCACACGCGAGGATTCGAACGCCGGTCTGTTGGCAAAACAAAAAGAAATGTCTTGATAGCTGAAAGTGGTTTCGATCCACTGTCCTCCGGGTTATGAGCCCGGCGCGCTTCCGCTGCGCCATTCAGCTTTTGATAAAGGTGAGAACGGCAAAATTGCAATATATATTTGTATGCTGTTTCGATTCAGGCTAACTACTGGCCAGTGAGCGTAGAGAAGGTTTTCCTGATCTCCGGTGACTCGTCCGGCATCGCTGTCGACGAACGAGGAAGGAGTGCTTTGTCCGACTCACCGCCGGGAGGGAGAAAGTAGCCTGTGCCTCGGCACGCGCGACTAGCCTAGCGCCTGAACAATCCAAATCCAAAATCCGATCCGACCCAGCGCTAACAGCAGCCACTGTGGCGGCGCCCTGCCGGTGTCTCGACCGCGGGCCCACAGGGCTGAAAACCAATGTTGACTCCTTGCAAGAATCAGTGCCAAAACTTAAGTGATGTGGGGGGAGCGTTCAAACCGCCCAACGACCGAGACCGAGAGAGCAATTACAGGCAGCAGTCCCGGCATCCCGCCGTGGAGATGCCGTCTCTTTCGCCGCCCACCCCACGCACGCCCTGAACAAAGAAGCGCAGCCGGTCCTGTCCGAATCGGCTTCAAAGCCGATGGCAGCATTCATTGATCCATGCGAACGGAGCTCTCAAGGAGTGACGACGGCCATGATGTTCGTTAATCGCTCGGCAAGCTGCCCAGTTCTTTGACGACCCGTCCGTTTTCCCCCCTTCGTTTCGAGAAACTGTGTGTGCAGCGCACGGGGGTGGGTTGGCGGCTCTCTCAACCCCAATCCGACGAGTTTCGACGGGGCCACGGGACGACAGGATGGCGCTCACGACGCTCAAGGCTGCGGTGCTTGATGCATGGCGAGCCTGGAGCGGCAGGATTTTCGCGGCGTCTTTGCAAAACTGATCGTTCACCCCCTGGACTCTTGAATCCCCTCTTCAGGCTCGGTCTCGCTCTGTCTGGCCAAGCGACTGCCTAACACAGTAGGTTGATTGATTTTTTTTTTTTTTTTTTGCTTCACGTCCTGGTGGAGTCGGAGACCATTCAGCACTAGAACACCGTAGCTTTGCAGCCTTTTGCCTGACTAGGTGACTGTGCATCCCACGGTTCTACAGTGTAGTGGCTAGCACATGGGATTCCGAGCCTTCAGCGCATTCCCATAAACCCGGTTTGATCCCAAGTAGGGCCTGATCTCTTGCCGCAGGATCGGGGAGATTTTCGTTTTGCGTCGTGATAGTGGTGGTAGGTGGTGTGGAGCTTTCGCGGTGAAAATTTTCGGACCATTCGGGTTGGGCTCGGCGATCCAGGGGGGCGCGGGGGGGGGGGCTGGAAACCG
>JAIFKG010001130.1:0-39228 GCA_020351975.1 Phyllosticta ampelicida | reverse complement strand
CCCCCGCACCTGCCCCCTGATTAAGAGCCACGAGTGCTCGCTCCCAGAGGCCCTACTTCTGTCTCAATTTAAACGCGCCATGTCTTGCCTTTTTCACCCTCGGCCGTGTAGATCATGTTGAGTCTTTCAGCACCATCACATGTGTCTCTCTAGTACATGCGTGGAGTGCAAGCGGAACCCGCCTCCCGTCTTACGTACTCAAGATTCTGGCAGCCACCCACGCGCGAAGGAGCGCACCTGCATTCGGCCGTCGCGACGCGTCAACCCACCTCAAGTCTCAAGCCTCGATTTCTCTCTACTTTCCGCACCTTTCTCGTCCACTGTACTGTCGTTCAATGTTGACCGTCCCCTTCACCACCACCAACCACCGCCCGGGCCCCTTTGATACCTAGCTTGACCACCACTCACTGCTCTATGAACTGCTTGATTACCCACCTAGCCAGTCGCCCATCGCTCGGTGTGACTGCTGCCGCAAGCAGGTAGCTTCCCCGCCTCCCGCGCCCCCTGCATAGGCGCGCGCGCGTGCGCGCACGTCCACGCGTACAACGCATGAACCGCACACTCTCACCACCTTCCTACTTGTTTGTATTCCTGCTAGCCATCGCACATGACCAGCCAGCCAACCTCCTTCTCCCCTGTGCATGTCAAATCGATCTTGCCAGGGCCCGCTCCCGCCCCCGCCTCTGCTCCTTGTTGTCACTGCCTTGGTGCCAGGTAGCACGGCTAGATTGCGCGCAAGTTCGGGGCGAGGGTGGGTTAGAGATTGATAGACCATGCGAGCGTGGCTGCCTGGTTGTGGTGCGAAGTAAGAGAGAGAGAGGATGTGTTCATGAGCGTTTGTTGCTTGCACGCAGGGCAAACAAAGTAGGTAAGCTGATGCTGCAGTACAGTAAACAAAACACTATGAAGTATAGACGCAGCAGCTTTGGCGGCTTTCATAGGTTCGTTCAATCTGCACTTTTCTTCGCTTTCACGAAGACAAGGCAAAGAGATTGATTAGCAGATTCACCCAAGTCGACCAAGTAAAGCAATTCTATCGTTCGTTCAATGTCCACGACTAGCACCAAGCCAGCATGCTTACCGACCTGCTTAGATATGTTGCCCTTGGAACACCCGTACAATCAAATTTAGTTCGACATCACTTCTTTCTAATCCGACTGCCACGCATCCAGTTCCAGCTACACCTACAACCAGCACTTCCCTCCGACCCCTGGTTCCCCGACCCTTCGCCCCTTTACATGCCGCAACTTCAACTTCCTTCGTGCCCTCGCCATGCCTATTACAATCTCTATCCTACAAATCGCCAAAAATTCTCGTCAACCTCAACAGCAGCCCCGCGCTAACGATATTGCGGCTGGCAGAGCATCTCAGTATGACCGTCACGCCCATCGCAAGAACGACGGCCCACCTCTTTATGGTCGACGCGGCGGCGGCGGCGGTTGCGGCTGCGGTGATCCGTGACTCGGCGACAAAGGGCCGCGAGAAGACGGCGACCGCTGCTCTCGTTCTTGCTCTCATTCTACCTGTCGGTGGACTGGTGCAACATCGATCCAATCGCTAGAGGAGGAGTAGGAGGAGGAGTCGGAGGAAGCGGAGTCGGAGTCGGAGTCGGAGCAGCAGGGGTGCTCAGCGTCGACCTCAGCGTTCCAAGTCACCGGATCATCGGGTATTGCGACGTCGACAGCGTCGTTGAAGCAGTCGCATGTGACGGAGCATGTGCAGATGGACTCGGAGTCGGATGCGGAGTCTGGCGAGCCGGCTCGGATCCAGTCGCCGTCGCGTGCAACGCTGTAGGCGGGAGGCGGTTGCCGCTTACCGTGCTGCTGCTCCCTGGACGCGTCGGCATCGCGAAGAAACGCGTCAGGACCCGGGAATGAGCAGCCTGCAAAATGGTATAGATCCTGCTCCTGACCATGTTTCAATTGCTTAGGTTGGTAACGTGGCTGTGGCGGCGGCGCCGCCACAGGTTTAGGAAGGGGCTGACCGTCCTTTCCGTGTGGTGGTGATGGGGATAAGACCAACGCCATGCCGTTTTCCTGCTCAGTTGCCACTGTTGGCAACTTGTCCTTGTTGCTGGTACCTGTGTCAAACGAGGGCGATTGCACCAGAGCGCTGCTCTTGGGCGGAATGAAGTTGTAGATGGAGAAGGGGAGCGGGCTGCTTGGAGTGCAGTGTCCTGCACAGGGGTTCGAAGACCAAGCAGCCGTGGGAGAGCCGACGGCTTTGGTGGGCGAATGTGCATGGCTCGAAGAGGGTTGGTTTGCGCGATTGGGGAAAGAATAGTACTTGGTGGGTGTCTTGCTCTTGATGCCCGCGGGCCTACCCTTAGAGGTGCGTTGAGGAGGCATGATGTTCGAAATTTAGATATCGGTAGATTTGAAGGTGATTCGAAGAATGAGGACTTTGAGTTGATTGTAGCTACAGGTGCAGATTGAAGATATAGAAGCGAGAGAGTGGCTGTTTCTGAGTGAAGAAAAACCGAAAAGGAGCACTGCCATGCTATATACTCACCAAAGGCCGTTTACGGAGCCAAATATATCGGCAGGTAATCGCATTGTCTGTTGGCAGTATGTGCGGTGTCAGAGGAGCTTTTTGGTGTTTTGTTCCAAAACAAAGAAGTTATCTGTTGGCCTCGTCAGTCCACTCCATCACTTTCAAGGCTGCTTGGGAAAATGGCACGCCCCCTGTACAAAACATCGCATATAAGCGACAAAAATCTCCTGACGCTGGCAACCTCTTTGATACCATTGTTTTCCCTGCCACGTCCTGGACCCTTGTGTGCACCACAGCCGACGTGCACGGTCACCATGTGACTCGTTTCGCTACCATACTTCAACCACCGAACAAAAGGTATAAAGGAAGGCACTAAAAAGATTTCCACCTTGTAGGTCGATCAGGAATCGAACCTGAGTATTACTGCCGAAGCGACTGTAGCCGCGGCAACATGTTACTAAACAACCAACCCATTTTTGTGGCATATGCTTCTATATGGGGGTAGCGAACGTGTGCAAATATATAGACATAATTGCAACACAGCCCAGCATTAATTTTCTTTCATAGTCTCAACCCATGAGTGATCTTTCAATCTTTATCTTCTCCAAGCTCGAAGAGAAAATAGAGAAAGGGAGTCTTGATAAAATTTGAGGCCTGTGGATCAGTCAGGAATTGGAGAATGAGGCGTATTTGCAGTGCCTCATAGTTGACACAAGCGACTTTTCCAGAAAGCCACTTATGTTGCTACCGCACAGTCGAGATCGTGTCATTCAAGGCCATCTCCTACCTGAATCTTGACTGTCTCTGCCTCGACAGCGCCTTCTGGATCTTTTCCAAGAAGCAGCAACCAGAAGGCCGACCTTCGATCGAAATCTACCAATCATTATCATATTTCACCGCATCTACATGCCATCTCTTCCACCCGATCCGCCAATGCCACTGCCCATGCCAAAACTCGCCGTTCCCTTGACCTTGTGATCTCCGGGATTGGCCGCGGCTTCGTACAAGAAATTGACAGGCTCCTTATTCAACCTCATAAACTCGCCCTTGAATGCCAAGTAGCTTATCCGTGTAACTTCCTCGTCACCATCGCCGAAGTTGTCTTCAAAGAATAGTGTGAGTGAGCGCGTTGTGTTGAACAGCGCTCGCTTAACGGGGATGTCTTGCACCGCGTTGGTCTGCGAGAGCTCGAGTGTTTGGGTAGGGGACAGGTCGGAAGCGGTGCTGAAGTCGAGGTCGTCGCGGTTGAGGAAGAGTTTGAGCGTTCGCGGCGCGGAATCGGTCGTGGATGTACGCAGTAGGATGGAATGCAGCCGCACTTGGCCGGCGAAGCTGTGGGAGTGCTGTTTTAGCATTTCTCAACCACATCCATTGTAGAAGTCTAGCTAGAGACATCCGTGCATGATTGTTGCACATACGGCACAAACATGAGCAGCTGCTCATCCGCATCGCTCTGCAGCTCCGGCCGTGGCTCTAGCCGCTGCGCCCACGTCTTCTGCAGTATGGCAGCTCCAGAGCGCGGTTCGGCTTCATTGAGCGTATTGACAGAGCTGAAGTCGACCTGCTCGTACAGCAGCGACTGTAGCGCGGGTGTAATGTCGTCCGTGTGGTCGTGAGCGCCGTGCGAGTGGTCGTGACCGTCGTGGCCGTCGTGGCCGTGACCAGCGTGCTCGTCGTGGCAGTGGTGCGACATGGTGATGTATGTAAAAGGTTGGCAGCTTCTGTCAGGGTCCTGGCAGCCGTCGCGGCTCCGTTGATAGGTGGTGCCTTGGACCGGTAAGTTGGGCTTCGATGTGGTTGTTGATGCCCGGGGGGACAGGGGGGGCAGTGCAGTCTAAAGATAATTGTAGGTTCGGCGATGGGTCGTGCGCGGACCAAGAGCAAGGTCGCAAAGTTCCGTCGAGGACTAGGCAGTCAAAGATGTGATTCAGATTTTGAGTTGTCGTTGCGAAAGGATCGTGATGTTTTCCGCATGAAAAGATCGAAGAGTTCCCGAGGTGTGAGAGGTCGGAACGCGATGACGCATGGTGCAAGGTCACCTCATCATTCGATCAACCCCGCCAACAGACATCTCGTCGTCACCCATGCAGCTCACGCTATCACGTGCAACAGCAGCGACCTGGTCGACAATGATATCAGTGTTCTTTGGGATGCCAGAAAGGCTCCAGCTGTTGTCAGGATATCTTTACAAAGGCCCCAAAAATTGCAAAGAGGGCAATCCGCCCATCCGCGATGCTCCAAACGCCTTGCTCAATGCGAATCCGTCTGCGTATCTTCGTAGAACTAGGCAAGCATAGGATCAGCTGCCTGTCGTGATTCCTGCTCCTTGGCCCTTCGTTGCGCCCTTTCTCGTGCCCATCGACGCGCTGCTTCCGGTGTCTCTTCACCTTCGGGCGTTTTGGTCGGGGCGTCTGGAAGCGGCTGGGTGATCTTGTTTCCAGTCATTTCGGCCTCGAGGGCGTTGAGCTCGTCCTCGACTTCGTCCTCGTCCTGGTTCGACATTCTTCCGGCGAGCATTTCGCTGATTTCCTAGTTGCCGTTAGCACAGTCGCATACTGCCAGGGGAATGATCCACCACTCACCTTTTGGTAAGCCTGAGCCTCCTCGCTCTCGCCCATCAGCTTTTCAACACTCTCAATGCCGCCCATCTCCCTGTGTATCTCCTTGAGGACATTGGTACCCTGTTGTAGACCAAAAAGCACGTCCTTTTGGACCAGCGCAAACTCGACATCGCTCGTCAAAATCTCCAGCTGTGCTAGCTGCGCGTCCGTTTTCTGGAGCAATGACTCTTGATACTTCTTCCGCCGAAGGGCGAGGAGGGCTCGGCGCTTATCTCCTTTTCTCAGACACTCTTTGGCGATATCGGTCTCGCGGGTCGTTATGGCAGTGATCTTCTTCTGATACTGGTGCAGCTTATCGCGTTGAATCTTCAGGTCCAAGATGGCTCTGTAGGCGGAGGGTACGTGAGCTGAATGCGAAGCTGTAGGTCTTGAGAGCGCAGCGCTTACCGATCTTGGGCGGAAACCTTGCGGGAACTGGTCGTATTCCCCATAATATATGAATGCCGGCAGACGAACCCATCAACCTCTGCAGCAAAGGTCGGAGCTTGTGAGGTGTGCAGCGCGTTAGAATGGCGCAGCGCCGTAAGGTCGGGTCCCGAGCCATCATGTTCGTGCCAAGGTGGCGCCCGATTTCATTGTCGATAAGCTCATGCTGTCATCCCTGCACACTGCTGTCTGCGCGCGAAATTTTGGGCGACTTCGGAGTGAAAGTCACAACCGCCAATGCTCCTGAACAACCACTCACTTAATCCTTTGAACGCTTCCTGAGCACATATTCTCAAATAATACGCACTCCACAGTCCCCCAAAAGAACTCGGTGGGACCCTCTCCCGATTTGCCTACATCCTCCGGCACTGCCAAAACACCACCAATGCCTTCGGCGCGTGGAAAAGGTCGCCCGTCACTTCGACAGGGCCTCGACAGAGAAATCTACCAAATCGTGCGCAAGCTCATCGAGGAGCAATCAAATGCGGACCTTTCTGTCTTCGACGTTTCCAGCTGGATCAAGTCCTCAAACTCAAGTCTTGCGCGCAAGCCCCGAAAGCTCCTCGAGGACAGCATTGAGCGTGTCTTGGACGTTATAAAGGAGGACGAAATGAGTGGAGATGAGGAGATGGCGCCTATCGAAGGTAACTTTGGCGAGCCCGAGGAGCCATCCGCTGCCAACTCCATGAACATAGCCTTACGGGGAGATCTTGCGATACAGAGCGCCACAAACGACGCTGTGGCCAAAAAGAGGGACAAGGAGCGATCTTTGGATGGGCCACCTAGAAAGAAGAAAAAGATTGAGAAGGAGGAAATCAACTCGGCCCCCCCCGCGCACATTCGGCTCGAGGACGTAGGCGGCGTAGACAAAATCAAGGGGCAGTTGAAGGAGCTGTTGGTCCTGCCGCTGCTCTGCCCTCAGGAGTATGCACAGCGTAAGATTCCAATTCCACGAGGCATCCTACTACATGGACCGCCTGGATGTGGCAAGACTGTCATATCAAGAGCATTCGCAGCCAAGCTAGGCGTTCCGTTTATCGAAATTCTCGGCCCCTCAATCGTCTCTGGAATGTCTGGAGAGTCGGAAAAGCAAGTTCGCGAGCATTTTGAAGAGGCCAGGAAGCAGGCACCGTGCCTTATCTTTATTGACGAGATCGACGTCATTGCTCCCAAGCGCGACACCTCGCAGAGCCAGATGGAAAAGCGTATCGTGGCTCAACTTCTCATCTCTATGGACAGCTTAGCTGTGGAAGCAAACGATGGTAAGCCTGTTATTGTGCTGGCTGCCACAAACAGGCCCGACAGCCTTGACCCCGCGCTGAGAAGAGGTGGTAGATTCGACACCGAGATCAACATGGGTGTGCCCAACGAGCAGACGCGGGAGCTCATTTTGAGAGCACAAACTCGGGAGACACACATCTCTGCTGATGTCGATTTCAAGCAGCTTGCCAAGATGACTGGAGGATTCGTCGGTGCTGATCTCAAGGACCTGGTAGGCAAGGCCGGCACTTGGTCCATGGACCGCTTCAGAGAGGCATTAGAGGCTCAAGCGGTAGAGACAGAGGCCGCAATGGACGTCGACGAGGGCGAAAACGCGCACGAATGCTCAGACATGGACAAGTCCATCACGCGCCTCATCCACCGCGTCAAACGCAATGACATCCCAAGGCCTGCTGGTCATGAAAACACCTCCATCACCATGGAAGCCTTCCTGGAGGTACTCCCGCACATTCAGCCATCCTCGAAGCGCGAGGGCTTTGCTACTATCCCGGACACCACGTGGGAGGACATTGGAGCACTTGGCGACATCAGGAAGGAGCTGCAGGCCGCCGTCGTGGAGCCTATCAAGAACCCCGAACGGTACAAGGCTGTTGGTATCACGGCTCCCACCGGCGTCCTACTCTGGGGTCCACCCGGTTGTGGCAAGACCCTGCTGGCAAAGGCAGTGGCGGCCGAGTCCAAGGCCAACTTTATCAGTGTAAAGGGCCCAGAACTGCTCAACAAGGTATGCGCGAATGCTCCCGATGAAGCGACGAAGTTTTACTTCGCTAACTTCTACAACAGTACGTGGGTGAGTCCGAACGCGCCGTGCGCCAGGTCTTCATGCGCGCCCGCAGCTCTGTTCCCTGCGTAATCTTCTTCGACGAGCTCGACGCACTCGTTCCACGGCGCAACGATGCCCTGTCCGAGGCGTCTGCTCGCGTCGTCAACATGCTGCTGACGGAGCTCGACGGCCTGAGCGACCGCGAAGGCATCTACGTTATCGCGGCTACCAACCGCCCCGATATGATTGACGACGCCATGTTGCGGCCTGGCCGTCTCGAAACCCTGCTCTACGTTGGCTTACCGGGAGCGATCGAGCGCGTGGAGATTTTGGCTGCTTTGCTGCGCAAGACGCCCATCGATAATAATATTGCAGAATTTGCGCAGGAGTGCGATAACTTCAGCGGCGCCGACTTGAGCAGTTTGGTGCGCAAGGCTGGTCAGACGGCTCTGTCGCGCAACAGTGGCATAGTGACACTGGATGACTTCCGAGCTGCGCGACAAGACGTCACGCCGAGTGTCAGTGATTTGAAACGCTACGACTTGTTGAGGAAGAGACTGGGCCGCGGTTGATGAGCATGAGGGGAGCATGAGGGGAGCATTCGTCTTCTAGAGCAAAAAAAAAAAAAAAAAAACACCGACGAGAACAGTGTACGGGGCATTTATATTTTGCAGCAAACTGATAGAGCGAGGTCGTCGTACCTACGTCTATTGAGTCTCGATTGCTTACCCTCATCTCGCCCTCCAAGGCCGCTGCCAACCGGCGAGCGCGTGGAGATCATAGCTACTCTGCTACGCTACACGCCAATGAACAATTGCTGCGCCGAACAACAAAAGGAGACCGACGACTTCAGCGTGCAGATTTGCAAATTTTCCTTAGAAAGGTGTCCGGGAAAAAACGCAATGTTGTCGATGTAATCCTTTCGAAGACGCGGCAATCCCGCATCAAGTTGTCAATTCCTCTGCAAATACTGTGCCGAGTTGCAGTGCCCCGTCAGCGCGACGATAGATTACTCGGCCCCTCCGTGTTCAATCACTGTGAGCTTGTGTCAATCTTCTAGGTAGACCTTCTAGTGACGAAGAAAGGAGGCGGCACCAGTGACCCGACATGTAAATCCATCCCTGCCAGTCCAAAATCATGTCGGCCACAAAGGGTGTGGGCACGAGCCGTTGGTAGAGACGGTTCTCAATGTCCTCAGAGGTGATCTGAGGAGTCATCAATCTCTGCAGCAAAGGAATCCGAGGCCCTGTGCCCAGTCCACCGTCGCTCTGTCAAATACCCACCCCGTCCACCGCACCCTGTAAGTGCTCCTTCAACTCAAGAGCTTGCCGGAATCACAGCCGCGCTCCTTCGCAACGGTTTGATCGACATTAGGTCTGCTGAGTATGCAGGAGAGTGCGATGGCTTCGGCGGCGCTGTTGCTCAGCAGTCCTGGTTGGAGGCGCTTGCGCAAGACAGCGTTAGCAGCACTGCTGATTTGTGTCCTGAGAAAATGAAATGTACTGAATGAAACACCGGCACAAGAAAGCTGGCGCATGGGACTAGGATGTGGGACAGGGAAAGAAAAAGAGAAGAGAAGAGGAACTGAATGGTCTGTTCCGGGAATGAAGAATTATTGATTACATATGATTCCACTCTATCATCCCTCCTACAACATTTTCAACAAGCCGCCCACACGGCTGCCGTGGTGATATAAGATATCGAATTCCGTGCTGCTGTGCAATGCAAGAAGCTTGTTTATAAAGAAGGAAAGGATGTAAGGGGAAGCGTACGATCAGCTTAGTGAGAGGATTACAAAATGATGCTTTCCAAACTGAGGTAGCGAAGGAGAAATGTGAAAGGAGATATGAAAGTTGTTGTCGTGCTGTGCTGATCATGCATTTACAATGGAAAAGGTCAGGAAGGGCAAATGTCTACCACCACCGAAACACCAGTCCCAACCATAGCGCCAAAAGCCTAGACTCAAAGAAAGAGAAGACTAAATCTAATGAGAGAAAATAAGGTGTAAGATATTTTTGGGGCTACGCAAGGAAGTTACGAAAGGAAAGGCCGTCTTTAGAACGTAAACGCCATCAAACTCGGATTGAGCACGATTGGCAACAGCATATGGCTAGCCACCATGATTGCGAGCGGAAAGATGGCCGTGAACTCAGTGATGTTCCAGCTCCACGGGATGAAAGGGCCGATGGCCATGATGATCATGACGGCAATCATGACTAGGCAAAATAGCATCGACCATTTGAAGCGCTTGGCAATTTTGGGGACTTCGAGGAAGAAGTTGGAGCGTTCGACTTCTTTCGCCGTGGCGCCCCATTGCATGTCGATGCTGAACATATGTGCGAGGATGGCTTGCGAGACGTGGAGGGAGATGCCGCCGAAGAAGACGACGAACATGAGGAGCCACTTGAAGTTTTCGAAAACTGCACACGGCAAAGTTAGCAAACACGGGCAGGAAGAGGCAGAGCCAGAAAGGAAACAAGCGCGAGGTGAGGAGATGGAAAGAACACTCACTTGCAGCCAAAAAGCCCTTCTGTCCAATGCGGTACCGCTCGATCGCCAGGGTAAAGTTGCCGATGAGACTGAAAACGACGACAACGGACAACCAGATCTTCCAGGACTCGGTATACCACTTGTCCAAGTAACCGTTGTATTCTCCAATGGCAACATAGTTGACAAGGGTGAAAATCCAGGCACATCCAATGGCATAGTAGGTGCCGATGTAAGAGATGATGTTCAACTTGGAAGCTAGAGGCATCGAGGATCCAACGAAAGTCTTAATCAGCTTGGTGAAGGGGCCCTGTACGATTCAGTTAGTCATCCACTCAGGGCATCGTGTCCAGCGCGTCTTACCTTGTATACCCATTGGTAGAGCGGGTTAAAGACGAGCTCGTTGCAGCCGTAGGCGTACTTTTCCCAGCGAGCGAGTTCGTCGTAAACAGTCAACGATACGCCCTCCTTCAGGCCGCCGTCTGCCCAGTTGGAAAGGCGGACGATGTAGCCCTCAATCTGTAGGCGGAGCGCCATGTCAAAGTCTTCGGAGACGGAGGTCTCGCTCCAGAAGCGTTCTTCACCCTCTTCATCGATGAAAGAGACCTGTTGGACGGCAGACCAGCGGAGGATGGCGTTGTGGCCGACAAAAGGCGCCACGTCCCCGGCAGAGACGGCAAAGTTGATGGCGGAGTAGATGAGGTTGGTGAAGAATGTGATGCCGTTCTCAAAGAAGTCCCAAGACACTTGCATCACACCAGATGCGAACTGGATAATAGCGACGTCGGGGGATTGCTCCATTTCGGAAACAGCATCGAGCAGGAAGTCTTCCGGCACCTCGGTGTCCGAGTCGATGATCAAGATGTAGTCCTGCAACAAGTTACTAAAGCTGGGGAGGGAACTCGAAGCTAAGCAAACTCACCCCAACGCGAATGTTTCCTGCGGCCCAAGCAATCTTCTCCTCTTCCAAGACTTCCTCGAGACAGGCCTCGTATGCCTGGTTTTCATCGCGAGACGTCCACTTGTCGTGTCTGTCAACCTTGTTGATGCGTTCCTCCACCAGGTTGGAGAGCCTGAGACCAAAGTTCATGTTCGACGCCTTCTTGAACTTTCCCCTGCGGACGAAACCATTCTCTCCGTGCTTGGGTCTCGCCGTCCAGCCAATATTGTTGTCGGCGTAAAAGTCGATGCGGGCCTGTTTCTCTTCCTCGCTAACGAGCTGGATACCGTCGTCATGCATCAGAATGTTGGCGGTTCCGCCCTGCAACTCATAGGTAGAGATGGCCTTTTTGATCGAGCGCACAGTAGGCTGAATGACCGAGCTGAGACCCTCCTTGTATACGGGACATTGAATGGTGACGTGTGGAAGTGGTACATCTGGCGACTTCTGAAGTCTTGTCACCGGTCGCTTTGCGCTGTAGAACTTGGAGTTTGTTTCCAGGTACGAGACGGGACCGAAAAGCCGAGCGAAAGCGCAAACGACGACTGTAGAGAAGAACTGCGTCATGTTAACAACAAGGAACATCATTTCTCCCAGAAAACGTACCATTGCCAGAAACCAGTTGATCGGAATCATGGCCAAGAAAGCAAGAGACGCATACCTGCGCAGCAGCAATACTTCCTTGGCAATCGTTGCCCAGCCGAGACCAGAAAGGACAACGAGCAGGCACAGACTGAAGCCTGTCAGGATCGTGTTATAATACATTGTTGGGCGAGGTTTCTCGGTAGCCGCTTCGGCATCAACCTCTTGTTCAGCGACGATTGGGCCCTTTTCTCGCAGGCCATGCTCATACGAATCGAGTGCAGATTTCAGGAGGTCGGATTGAATTGATTCTGCCCTGTTTGGAAGGTTGGGGGGATTGTCATCCCACACGACGAGCATGGATTCCGATGCAATGAACGCCGCATACTGATGCTTTCTGGCGTATACGAGTTCTTCAATTGTGGGGATGATTTGGATGCGGAGACCATCTTTGATAGGGATCTCTGAATCAGTTGCTCGCGCAATATAGGTTGAGACAACCTTACTCTTGACCGTCAAGGCTGCCTAAGAAGAAGATCAGCACGAAGGCCTTAACTGTGGATAGAGCAATACTACCTGGACGTTGAGCGTCGCTATCGACTGAGCCAGTGTGGACTCAATCAAGTTCTCGGGATAACAGATGTAGTCACCACGGGCTTTCTTCAGCAGACAGCCTTCGACAGCTCCACTGAAGTCCTGTATCCATCTCGAAGAGACTTGACGCTCGTACAAGTGGCTGGGAAGACATTAGTTCCACAAAGAGCCTCAATCAGGAAGAAGGGACTCACTTGATGATAACTGCATGTCTGATGTCATGGATGAAAGCCGAGTCTCTGTAGCTTTGAGAGTGCGTCGATAGACCAGCGGATGACCCATTCCGACTATGGTATGCCGAACCAGGCGAGAAGATGGACGAAGTATCGTGCTGTGGGATCTCTGGCACGGGAATGTCGTACAGGTTTGCACCAGTGTTCTTGTCTGCGGGCTGCTCCGTTGATTCTTCTTTGTCGCTCTTGAAATATCCCATGGCTTTCAGAGATAGGAAAATTTGGACGTAACGAAAATATTACCTTGCAACAAGAAAATTGCGGAGTTTCGAAACCCAGAGGAATGAACTTGTAATAACAACAGAAGACTTCGAGAAAGGTAGAGACAGACGTGTGTTGGGTTCCAAATTCAGAGGACTAGGGACACATAAATACGAAGGCTTTTTAAGAGAGCTGAGCTCACCACGCCGAAGAATCTCAAAACAATTGACAGATCAATGTTTCCTGGGCAAAAGAGCACGACCGTGGCTTAGCTGTGCATCTAGCCGAACCGACAACAAGAGAACGCGCAAGTGGCGCGACTTTCGCCTGAACGGGTCCGTCCACCGCATGGAAAGAAGATGAGCGCATCTAGACTGCGAAGCTTTTCGCCTGAGGGTCAGCTACGCGATTCCCTAATCGGCAATGAAAAGGAGCTGGAGCAAGTCAAAGGCTGCAACCGCACCATTGATTAGCATGTTGACAGCAAAGATAAGGGCGACGAATGCGAGCTATGCGAGAATGCAACGGCAGATCGGGGTATCTGAAGCACCGGGAAATACCGCACGAGGCGCTTGGCGATAGTTGCAAGCCGTGGTTGCGGGACGGTGTTGAAGTTGTGGAGATGAGATGCCGGATTTAGTGACACGACGCTAGAACTAGCCAAGCGCCCGGAGCCAACTCGACGAGACACCACTAGTAAAGGGAACAATGCTCACCCTGACGTGCAAAGTTGACAGACGTTCCGACTAGCTCTCGGCTCCGAGTCCACCCACGCTTTGGTTCTCTGAGCCAGCCATGTTCTTGAGCGAGGCGCAAAGCCGTACGTATCTCCTATTTTCGTAGGCGCCATGTTGATTTCCCGACGTTGTGGCTTTCAGAATGGCTTCACGGCGTTTACTCTCCCTCTGGAGTTGATGTCGGAACAGTCAGCGAGCATCTGCAGTTCGGAGCGAAGATAATCCTGATTGAGCAGGGCATAGGATCAGATCCTAGATAGAATTTACACCAAGAGCAAGTATTGGATGTCGGAAGTTGAGCAGATAAAACGGGGACAACGTCTGTGACCGCGCCGAATGCCTCCAGAGCATCGCGCCGTCGTAGACCTACTAGCGAGAGATGCGGCGGCGCGCACGCTAATTACTTGGCTTGGAAAAAAGTCGAGATAAACAAGAATAGGGATATCCACGTGTAAAGACTGTTGCTGTACCCATCCTTAAAAGGACCTGTTCTAGACACCGGCGAACATCTTGTACTGCATCCTCCTTGTACCTTTCGACCACAGCTCTTTCGATTCAATCGCCAACATGGTGCATGACGACATTAATGCCGACTCGTTGCGAACGCGTTCACGGCATGCATCCATGGCAAGCGGCATAACTGCTCGTCACAGCCCTCTTGGATTTCAAGGCCATGGCCCCGTGAATCCGTTTGCGACACCGCCTGCGTCAACTCCTACAGCCAGCAGGTCAGCGGCTGCCTCCCTCTTCGAATTCAATTTTGCGGGTTCTCGGGCCTCTCTTCAAGGTAGTGGTGGATCACAGCCGTATTTCAGGTCTCGTAGAACGCCAAAAGGCAGTATTGAGACGCCCCGGGCTTCAGGCAGTTCTTCTAAGGACAAGTGGCTCTGGATCATTCCTGTCATCGGTATTCTCGTCGGTTTTGCTATTAGTGGGGTTCTTGTTTACTTCCAAATTGCCGGGAACCTTTCAACCAAACAATATTGCCCGGTTCTCAACGAAGATTTTTCATCAGGACGTCTTGATTCTGGGGTCTGGGAGACAGAAGTTCGTCTGGGCGGGTTTGGGTGAGTATATCCTGCTTCACCGTGCCGAAAGTCGCCTAATAGCAATTAGCAATGGAGAGTTTGATGAGACGACAGCCGACCCGTCGAATCTCTTCATCAAGGATGGTAAGAGATCCGTGATCAAGTCTTCTAACAGCTGCTAACACAATGAGTAGGTCAGCTTTTTATTAAACCAACACTCCAAGACGCCTCGCTCGTGGAGCAAAACTCCGTCATCGATTTGACGACCACGGGAACCTGTACATCGACCCTTTTCCTCGATTGCGTGGCTGCAACAAACGTCACCAATGGCACCATTGTTCCCCCGGTCAAGAGTGCAAGAATCAACACAAGGAAAAGTGCATCAATCAAGTACGGACGAGTTGAGGTCCGAGCAAAGATCCCGAAAGGAGACTGGTTGTGGCCTGCGATATGGATGCTTCCCACCAACAACGCATACGGTGCATGGCCTACAAGCGGAGAAATCGACATCATGGAGTCTCGCGGAAACAACTATACGTACCAGGCCACTGGAGGCGGAAATCAGGTTGTCCAAGGCACGCTGCACTGGGGCCCAGATACCAATTACGACGGATACACAAAGACCACTGGGGGCAAAACCGCACTGCATGCTCAGTATGGCGACGCCTTCCATACGTTCGGTCTTGAGTGGACAGAAAAGTACCTTTTTACTTATATCGATTCCCGCCTCCTCCAGGTCTTGTACGTCAAGTTTGACAAGCCTTTGTGGGATCAGGGAAACTTTCCCATTGCAGATTCGAACGGAACGAGATTGACGGATCCATGGTCAAACGGGGGACTGAACGCGCCTTTCGATCAGGAGTTCTACTTGGTTTTGAACGTTGCCGTTGGTGGCACGAATGGGTGGTTTCCTGACGGCAAATCCGGTAAGCCGTGGATTGACAACTCGCCGACCGCGAAGAAAGACTTTTGGGATGCCAGAAACCAGTGGTATCCTACATGGGAGAAGAACGGACAGATGATTGTCGACAGCGTCAAGATTTGGAAGGAGTGCTGAGTAGGGAGTTGTCTGTGGAGTTTGGCGTTTGGAGTTAGATTGTCTCTTTTCGAAGATGAATCATGACATGACAGAAAAAAGTGAACGAATAGAGGCAATAGAATAATTGACAATGTCATCCGCAGGGTGCGCTAGAGCTCGTATCGGAATCAGTGGTCAGGCAGCTAGATGACGGTGCACCCAGTGCGATGCGACCATGTTATTTTCAACCGCCCACCTCGTGGTTTGACTCTAAAAACTGGTTGCAGGTTTGGTGCTCAACCTGTCTCATTTCATTGTTTCCCAGACAGAATATCTCCACTTCTGCCGCTTAGAGTGTCGCTGGACCAAGTCCATCACTGCATGGCTCGATTTGCCGTCTGGTATAGTGCTCTGTGGCCGAATCATTTCCTGAGCCTGTGACTTGGGGTTACATCCCGGGGACTGGTGCGCGAAGGTGAATTGGGCGACGGAGACTGGTTGAGGCGATCGTGGCACAGGTGGGAATGGTGTCCGTCTCAGCCACCCGCCGGAAGATGAGTTAGGCCATGTGCCAGAGTCTGTCTGGTCGGGTAGGGAAAAACCAAAATCCGGCTGATCGTCATCTTTTTTCGGTAACAAAAACCCCCATAACTACAGAAACGTCGCTGAGGTGGTACAAAATAGGTCAAAAAGAGTGTGGACTAGTTATACCACTTAGTCTGAAGTTTTTGTTCTCGCCCTACACGAGTCCCTTGCCTTTAGGCAGTCTGAAGCCCTTGTTTCGTTGTGTCTGAGTGATCCGAGGCCTCTAAACAGGACGGCTTCTGGGAGCTGCTTGAAGTAGTAAACAACCGGAATTGATGGACGCGCCGAAAGATGCAATCGAAGTGCTGGGTCCGCCAAGTACGGAAGAAACCCAGCTCCATTACTCCGCCTTCACCATGTTTGATCCGCCACCGCTGTCACAAACGCGCTTTCCCAGCCAATGAATCGATGATGTCCTTCCTCTTTACCTCTTTACCTCTACTTTTGTCTTCCACTCGGGCCAAGCGAAGACACCTATCGAGCACATCCCAATATCACGTCATCAAATTCTGGTCAGAACACAAGAAGACATTCGCTCTCCCACTGATGCCAGCGTGTTGGCCCCTGACAATAGGGGAGGCGAGGAGAAACGCGTCGCAGACCATCTTCCTACTTTCCTATCCTCTTTTTCGGGACGGATTTTCTGACATTCCCCATCATTTCCTCTTCATACTCTCCCAAATTCGGACAATGTCCTCCAGGACGCATAGATGCTGGACACTCTACTCATCAGACGACTGGACGGTAGTTTCTACAAAAATACCTCGTTCGATGTGTACAACATCAATTTGCCCACTGATCAAGTGCGTATTGAGAGAAGCTGTCCATAATACATTGTGAATGCCAAAGACGCTATAGTCGCTTGAAATGCGGCGTGAGAACGGCCCTTGAATGAACGGACCGATGGTTCGGGCTTGCGGTCCGAGTTCCCAAGAAGGGCCGGCCCTTTCATCTGCCTTTTCCTCTCACTCGGATCTGAGGAAGGTTCCTCCCGCCGGTCAATAAATTTAGAACACCGTCCATATTCTGATCTGAGTCTGTGAGTGCCAATTAGGAGCCAGCTGGTTGTCGGCTTATTGAGAGCATTGACTATTATCCATAGCACCCTCTGCCTTCGTTCTCGCACTTCTGCTCTACTTACTACGCGTCTCTTTGAACTCTACATCATTTGAGATGCTGACCAAATAATTTCTTCGAACATCATTGGACGTGCGTTCAAGTTCGGCGTAGACCATTTTCGTTTTCTCACCAAGACTGCTGTCGGAAGTTGTAGCATCAACCGCATGGACGCCTTGTTTCATCACAGGTACGCGACCGACGATCATGTCAGTATGCGCCTTTGTTGCGCCAAAAGTAGACTATACAGCAATAAATTACTGTTTCAGTCGTCTTATCTTGAACATCTCCCCCGTTACCTGCCACTTCTAACTCCTCTTGCGCCTACTTTCGCACTCAGTCGCCGTCTTTTTAGGACTGAGTGGGCCCATACTCCTCGTTTACAATGACAGGCAATATTTCATCGTCACATTCTCTGCATGTTAGAGGAAATAAGGGCCAGTCTGTGTACGAGACCGCCGCAAATATATACAATTGGCTGCATCCCCTAGTTTGAGCCTCGCAATTCTTTAGCACTGGTTGCAAGTTTACTTCATTCTCTTTAGTTATACCACAATCACATTCGTTGCACTTCTACTCAAAATGCGTGCCGCCGTTGTCTTAGCTATTCCAACTCTGGCAGTTGCTCTGCCCTACGATTCTTTGAGGAGCCTCTTCAAGCGTGAGGACACTTGGGGCGGTTCCGTCTCCCTCGGTCCTACCACTTCCACCATCAAGCATGCCGTCACGATCATTCTGCCTGGCACGCCTCCGTCGTCTCAAGCCGGCGAGCTCTTCCTCTGGCCAGGAATGAGCAACGGCACTGGTGATCTCGTCCAGACGACTCTCGAGCAGTGGTCGAGCGGCAACTCCTGGTGCGGCGCTTCCAGCGATCAGTGGTGCGTCCGCGCGTCGCTATTTGGAAGCTTCGGCCAGAAGGACGGCAATGCCTCTGCTGTCAGCGGCGACCAGAAGGTCAAGATCGAGTACATCCTCGAGGACGACAACGACACCTGGACTCAGTAAGCCAAATCAAGTCAAATGCGCACATCCGAAACCTAACGCTGGGCAGGCTCGTCACCGACGCCGACACTAGCGAAAAGCTCTCAACCTTCTCCTACAAGTCCGGCCCCTACATGACGGGTTATGGAACCGGCACCGAGTGCGACGACTCTTGCACTCCTGCTGTCTCGGACCAATGTAAGTTCTCGACCTGATTGATTGGACTGGTCTTTCTGACCCGGGCTTCGCAGACTACTACAACACCACGTTGACGCTTGCTGAAGCCGACACGGCCTTTGGCGACACCATTGCCACCTCTGGCACTGCTTCTTACAAGGGTCTTTCGTCTTCCCAGGGCGGCAAGGTCTGGACGATTGAGCAAATCTACATCCCGGCTGGAACGGCTTCGAAAAGGAGTATTTTCTTCTGAAAATTCGACTGATGCGGTCGAAATACTGTAAACAAGACCTGGATAGCTCTGTAAATAAGAATGCACATCAAGCTCATCCGAGTGCCCGAGCGAAGGCTCTGAAAAATGCTCCGCATTATACTTCGACCATCGGAACGCCTCGGTCAAAGCTAGCCTGAACAGGCAGGTAGCCCGCTGAAAACATGTGATTTGAATCTGAAAGACTGGGGAAGGGGGTGTCTAGAAGAAAGCGGCGACTGTTCCATCAATCTTCTCTATCTTGGGCACATCAACAAAGTTGACAGATGCGTCTTCCCGCCATCAAGTGGTAATTTACATGTCATGGTGCCGATACCTTCCAAATGCCGACGCGGCTGTGGCATAGATCCCAAAAAGGGGCAAGCACTTTCCGGAGCGGCACAGCGGGGAAGGTGGGGTAGCGCTGTGCCGCGCTCGTCGTAGTGACATCACAGAGCTCCCCGACAGTTATAACGCCAATCTACAACCAACAAGTTTCACCTGCGCCAGCAAACTCTCTCTTGCTTATCCCACTCAAAGATTCGACATTGAAGTTTTTTGACCATGGCGCCATCCGTTTTTGTGTAAGTGCGATGCAAAGGCCTCCATGATCTGAAGATGGGGGCGACTCCTGACAGCTCACGTTGTCTAGCACTGGCGCGACTGGCTACATTGGGGGTGATGTGCTGTACGCGGTCTCTTCCAAACACCCTGACTGGTCGTTTGCAGCGCTGATCCGCAACGAGACAAAGGCGCAGCTGGTGAAGGCCAAATACCCAAATATCAGGATCGTCAAGGGCAGTCTGGATGACTTTGATTTGATCAAAGAGGAGGCGTCAAAAGCCGACATCGTGATCCGTATGTGCTCATTATTTCTGAATTATGTCCTTGGACCAAAGCTGACGGAGAGCCAGACACTGCCGACGCATCCGACCACGAGGGTGCAGCCAAAGCCATTGCAGACGGTCTGGCCAGAGGTCGCACCAAACAGCGTCCGGGCTACTGGCTGCACACTGGCGGAACTGGCATTCTGACCTACACCGACTCGGATGCTGAGCGCTACGGCGAATATGACCCTAAGGTCTACGATGACATGGAGGGCCAGCACGAGCTCACCAACCTGCCAGACCACGCGTTCCACCGCAACGTCGACAAGATTGTCCTCGAGGCAGGAACGAAGCATGCTGATGTCGTAAAGTCGGTCATCATCTGCCCGCCCTGTATCTATGGTAAGAATCTTCGACTTGGTAAGACAGGCCCGCAAGACGGCTAACAAGATCACCGCAGGTCCTGGACGCGGCCCCGTGTGGCAGCGTAGCCGCCAACTTCCCACGCTCGTCCAAAAGACGCTCGAGCTCAAGAAAACGCCCATCATCGGTGCGGGTAAGTCCATATGGAACAACGTGCACGTGCACGACCTGAGTGAGCTCTTCACGCTCTACGTCGACGCCGCGGCGGCCCAGAACCACGACACCGAGCTCTGGGGCCCAAAGGGCTACGTGCTGGCCGAAAATGGCGAGCACGCGTGGGGCGACGTGGCGTTGGTAGCTGCCGAGGCTGCGGCCAAGGCTGGCTACATTCCCGCGCCTGAGACGACGTCCATGTCCAAGGAGGAGGCGTGGGAGGTCGCGGACTTCCAGGCCCTCTCGTGGGGCCTGAACTCGCGCGGTAAGGCCATTAGGGCCAAGAAGCTGTTGGGATGGCAACCGAAGGCGCCGAGCATTTGGGAGGAGGTCCCAGGTCTGGTGAAGCGCGAGTGGGAGTCGCTGCAGCAGAAATAGGATTTTGCTGGAATGGAACCAAAGTGCCCTTTGCTGCTGAACTGCTAAGTTCCAAACCATATACGAAAGTAGGATCGAAATAATAGGCCATTGTCGATATTTCAGCACGCTGCGTGAGACAATCAGCACAACCTGATTGCCGCCAATGCGTCTACTGCAACGGCACCATCATCTGCCGTGAAGCAAAGAAGATGTCCTTCTGGATTTTGCACAAATTTTCGAGCTTTTCTGGTGCAGTCTGCACAATCCGCATTCGTGAACGCCCTTTGAATGCCGAATTGAGACACGACTCCCGTTGTAATTACAGCGGCGGGACGATCCAGTGCCTCTGAGCGGGCCCGGTGAGGTAGCGGCGACGCGGGGAATCGGGAACACTGGCAATTCGCATAATCAGTACCATGCATTCGCCATGCCGCTGGTCAAAATTCATCTTGTCTTTCCATCGCCTGGTACTGTTGTCTTACCGAAATGAAGTAGAGCTAGTGTCGGGTGCCCCATGGACCGATTCCGGAGCCACCCCAACTCTCTTGAACAAGACCTACATTCGAGTCATCCGCTCCATCTCCAGCTCTTCTATCTCCTCCGCTCCCGCAACCACATGAAAACCGCAATGACAGCCAGCAGCGCCAGCACGCCGCCGACACGCGCGGCCATGCAGATGAGCGTGTGTTGAATATCAGCGGGGATGCTGTGGTGATGGTGGTGGTTGAGCAGTGGCGTTGCGTTTGCAGATGAGGCGGTTGGCGTGCTGTCTGCCAAGTAGAAGTATCGGATGTACATGGGGGAGAGAGGATGCGCAGTGGATTTGCATGCATGAAAGTGCAAGATCAGAGAGACCAGGGAACACAGTATTGGTAATGTATGTATGGATGTTAGAAGATGCATGCATACATGGCCAGGCCTTGCTGCAGCGCAAGCTCGAGCAGACGACGGAAGGTTGGGTACATGTAGTCGGCGAAGGGCTCAATTCACAAGGGGCATTTTCTTGGCCGCCAGAAACTCGATGCTTGTCCGTTCGCTCCATCTGTAGACGCTTCTCCACTCCTTGCTTTCGCGAATGGTAGCAGGGCCCCAGGATACTCTTGGCTGTACACCCGCTGCTCCGTTTCTGCGCTTGGCTGTGCGACTGTGACCGGTAGTTTGGGAGTTTTCTTCAGGGGCACGCGCAGGTAGGGACGTGAAGAAGTCTCTCCGAGTGTGGCTGTCTTCTCAAACGGCGAGCGTGGAATGCTAATCTTTGAGGGCTGCATTGTGTCAGATTTCGACTCGGCACGTAGCCAGAAAATGATGTATGCCCTCTCATTCTTCCACTTGACTGAAGTCGATGACGATAGTCGGCCGCTTTCGAGATCTGTCTCTAGTCTTTTTCAACGCAGCCGACTTGGGCATTGTGGGTGTCTCATTTCCTCGACCAAGCCAAACTGCATGCATGCCGAGAAGCCAGACATCCCTAGTCAGAAAAGCTTGGATGGATTTTGGCAGGTCTAACCCGCATAATCAATCAACCAGGGAAAGCAGGATGTGCTCAAATTCGGGGAAGGTGTGCACGCAGGTCGAAGTTTCCTTCGCGAGCGTTCAGACTGGGGAAAGTGCAACGACGCATTTGATCCACGGCTTAAATCTCGATCATCGAAGTCGTGAATGAGAGAGAGCACGCAGGATACTGGGGATAGCTTTCAAAACAACGCTATTTTCGAGTCGAGCGCATCATACGCTAGCTGGATTTGTTTGGAAACGGATGATAATGGGGAGCTGTGGGCGTGCGCGACCGCCAAATCCTCCCACACCAGTTCATGAGTTTTCAGCGCTCGTCCTCGAGTAAAAGAAGCGCAGATGCGATTGAGCGGGAGTAACCTTTCATGCGGCGCACGTTCTAAAAGAGGCAACTCGAGCGGTGGAGGCCGTGCAAAGGCATCGAAGCTGACGGGTAGTTGGCGCGACAACACCGTGGCAGGAATAGTCCTTGATGAAAGATCTTTAACTTGCAGGTCAACTGTACGTGCCAAATGTATGACGGCGTCTCTGCTGTTCAAGTAGGCTGAAGATGGACCGCTGCGAAATGTGGAACTTGCTGCAGCGGTTGCGACGACTGCTGTTTTGGCCTCTGGATCACATCTGGGACCCAAGCAGACGACAGCGCACGGGAATCATAGCATCGAGGCCGAGACGCTGCTGCCTTAGAAACGGCATCAGAGTACATGTCGATAGGTTGGTGACGAGAGTTTCCGCTAGAAGAAAGCGCGTTCGTCTGCGGCATTCTTTTCACAGCTCAATATCGATTGCTGATTGGCCGGCGTCGCCCACAGGAAGTCTTCTCGAATACGGCTTGCATAGAGACCGCCGAGACTAAGAATGAAGATTCGGTCGTCCATGCTCGTCTTTGACGGCAGAATCGAGACGTCCGAGCCGTGTTCCAAAAGTCGAGTATCTGGCGGCAACAAGGATGGACATGGTGTTGGTCATGGTGCAGGACCATGGTCATAAGGTACTACGCAGTCAGTTTGCAGCAATGCCTGTAAAGCGACGTTGGCTACATGTGCTGCGGCACGCAGTAACTAGGGGGTTACCGTTGACAAGCTGGACGGGGGAACGTGGTTGACGCAGAAGCCGACAATTCCTTAGAAGAGAAGAGTCAGGACCGAACAGTGCCGGACATACCATACGGAGAGCAGGGCAGAGCAACTGAGGTTGTTTGATTACTGCATGTGCCTGTCGATCGCTCAAGTCGATGCGCAAGGCTGTGTGTCGACAGTGTCTGGCCGGGTGGGGTTGTTTAAAGCAAAGAAATGGCGAAGCAGACGTGACGTGCGAGACACAGAACAAACGATCAAGAAGACGGCCGTGATTCCTGATTCTGACGTGGTGGATGCGTGGTCTTGGTGATGTTTGCTGTCGCGCGTCCCGTTTCCGTCTCCGCCGTCGCCGTCGCCGTCGCCGCCGCCCACTGATTATTATTCGCTGGATCCGATCGCCAAGCTGGACGCAACGCAACTTGCTCTCAACAACACCAACGCCCGCTCGCTCGTTCTCTCTTAGGAGTCGCCACTCCGCACTCCCTCCACCGCCGACTGCGCGCGCTTCGCCCTCTGCTTTTTCACCGTCGCTCCCTCATCCTCGCCCACGCCGTTTGTTAGCCCTGAAACTTTCTCCAACGCTCTCTCCGTCTTGGGCCCTCCAGCTTGGACGCCTCTCCTGCACCCCGCCAACAAGCCACAGCTCCAGGGGGACACCTGCCAACCCGGCCTCGCCCATTGCCGCGTTCAACTGAAGCTGCCCTGACTTTCTCTTTGGTCGCACCCGCAAATGTCTGCCGTTGACCACGATCGCCCGGCAACGCCGACTTCTGCTCGCTCCCATCGATGCACCTCGAGCGCAGATTTGAACGCCTCTCCTCCAAGCCGCCGTTCCTCGGCGGCCTATTCTCCCGCTGCGGCGAGGCCATCTCGAGGCCTACACACCGCCACGAGCTACTCTGAGCTCAATGGCGACGCCGACGACTCTTTTCACAACGACGTGGGCGAGCTGGGAAGCCTGGCGGACGAGTTGGCCGACGCCGAGGAAGACGAATCTGAGGAGGGTGAGACTGAATTGGTCGAAGAGGACGCGCCCCTGAACAACCTGAAGATCCACCCGCAACCAGGCCCCCAAAACGGCCACGTTCGTGAGGTTTCCGGCGAAAGCGCAGCTCTACTCTCTCCTGTGACCGTCACAATGAGCCCAGTCAAATCGCTGGCAGGCTCAAGACACCGCCGGAACCGCTCTCGCTACGACGGTTCTGACTATGGAAGCGAGAGCGATTTGGAAGCCAGCGATGGTATTTCTGCCGGGCTGGAGGCAAGAATGGCGGCCATCGAAAGTCTCGCGCGCCGGGGGACTGAGAATAACGGCAGCTCGACAGATGGCGTGATGCTGCGCGTAACGGAGCAGCTCCGCGATCTAGGTACCCAAGCAGGTGTTGAGAGCGCTGCTACAAGGTACAGACCACGGTCTAAGAACAATGGGTTGTGAGAATAGCAGTGTACTAACGTCAGCGCGCAAAACACAGGTTGATCACCGCCCACACCGCGCTCAACTCGCATCTTACGCACCAGACACGCATCCTCACCTCTCTGACCTCGTCCCTCTGCTCGCCCCTTGCTCCGCTTCCCTCCCCCGAAACCATCGACGCGCTACTCCCCCTACTCGCTGACACCATCTCCTCGGTCCCTGACGCATCCATGAAACCTCTCCACCAGCTCGCAACTCTCACGAATCAAACCCACGATCTCCTAGACTCGCTAAGCTTCCTGGCCGACAGCCTTCACATGGGTCGGCAAACGTCCAACCTTGCGCAAAGGCGACTCAAGCTGGTGCGGGAGGCCATGGGCGAATGGAAGCGGGAAAACGATCTCAGAGAAGAGGGTATCCGATGGATTGAGCGCGGGAACTGGGACGCGCGCTTGAAGGAGCGTCGGGTCGCGGGAGTCTGCAAAGATGTCGTTGGCGGGTTCGAGGAGATTTGCAACAGATGGAGAGAACGACTGGTGGCTGTAGGTGGTGAAGAAGTGCCAGCGGCTTAAGATTTGTCTTGAGAGCGGAACGAAGTTTTTTTCTTTCAATTCTCACAAGCATCAATCTGGCGTAGGGTACAAATTGAAGAAGGGCAAGAGGTGGACTTGACAGTTCTTCGTGGAACACCAGAGCGCATGACCTCAGACTGATTGATCTTTCCATTGCAAGATGAAGCACTCCCAGAGGGCGAAGAAACGCCATGATTGGGGCCACCACCGGCCTCGCCAAATCGCAACGCCGCGGGCTAGAACGCTAGGAGTTGATCGGCACCGGTTCCAACGAGGACGACTCCAAGCTTGTAAGAGCAGGAGCAGACCTGCCCCCCTGTCTGCTCATTGAGACCTCCGCGTCAGCGTATCTGTCATTTCCTTTGTTTTCCTCCTGATGACCCTGACATAGATCCCTTGACATTCACATGTAACTATGTTTCTTTCCTTCTCTTTATCTTCTTTCCCTTGTCACCATCGCAGCGGAACGGATCAAATTCGATGAATGGACAGCCAGATGGGGCGGGCGGATAAACGGACTGACGGGGAGATTGGCTGACTGCCCGGGTAGGTTCTTGGGTGATGGACGCGGAGAGCGGTTGGATGACGTGCTATTGATATGTAGACTTGTTCTGAAACCCTCACCACCTATACTTTGCGTTCCAGCGCGACCCGTTTTCCTTCTCGGTACCTATGTCTCTTCTACTTTCTAAGACTTGCCGCTTCGCATAATTTCTCTGTCATCTCATCCCAACCAACACACGTCATGGGTATCCATCAGTCTAAATACACTTCGCACCACCTTCGCTCGCAATTGCCGTTGCGATCGTACAACTGGTTAAAAGCGCTGGCGCCTCCCGAGGTGGGAAGCAGCCTGCAAATCGCCTGCGCCACACTGCCGACAACAGTCTAGTGCAGTCCCGTGGAGACTTCTCAGTGCGTGCCATCTGCTGCCGGTGCTCCGATGCGCGTGAACCGAATGATGGTCGCTGTTGACGTGCCGAGGTACATTCATGTACGCCACTTGTACGGAGGACTTGTACCAAGCTATCTACGGCCGTGTAATATATGTATATATCTGTCTATCTGCAACCCTGCGACTTGGATGGAGGCTGTCCAAAAGGAAGTAATGGAAGAAAGATGGCTTTATATTTCGTTAATCGTGACCTCGTGGCTGCCTCATCCACCATCTACCTACACAGGGAGAAAGGCTACTTCCAGCAATGTCGTTTGGCCAGTGTGCCAGCCGGTCAGTGCGGTATACCTGAGTGCCGTGGATCATTGGACTTGGCGCCCACGTGTTTGAGCCGCCTGAGTTGAGCAGAGCGGTTTTTCTTTGTTGGGATTACTCCGTAGCGATAGGTATCAGCTTGGGGCAGTAAAAGAGGGCAGGCAGCTAAGAGCGCTTTCCGCATGTTCGACAGGTTGCCCGCCGCTCGCGTGGCCTTGTGCTTGCCTAACCAGCCACCGGATAGGGAGGTTGTCTGGCCTTGCCTCGTCCCCCGTCGGGCGGCCTATCCCGGGCGCGCGGATACCGCGGGCTATTTTCCTTTTCCCCAGCGCTAGCTGTGGCGATGCGTTCGCGGGTAATCGAAAATCTGCCGGTATGCAAACAGTCGCGCTGGTCTGGGCGTCAAACAGTGCGGTCTTATTCTCGTTTTTGGGTACTTGCCGAGAGTTATCAAGTGGATAAGTTCTGGAAGCTGCGGGAGCCGACTCGGTGGCAAATATTCTACGCCGTTGTGGGCGGTGGTCGATGGTGTGGAAAAGTGGAAAACGATTGATCACTTTGTCGCAACTTGACGTGTTGCTCTTTCTGGCCTCATCAATGCTGTGCAGCATCCGAATTGTGCAGCGCATCAAATTGCAATGGAATGGCTCGATGTTCTCATGACTTTCAGACTTGCCTTTGCGAAGTAGGGCAGATATTCTTGCTGTCATGACAATCGATGTGACCAATCAAGGGGCTACACCAGCCTGTTAAGGGTTGTTTAATCCGTGGGCAGGGGGACGAGTCATTGCGCGCAAGGTTACGGATAGGTGGATCGTGTTTCTGCTCGACACTGCGGGATACGCGGCGAGAGCACTGAGGCATGCTTGCAAGTAATGGCGGTCTGAAGATACGAAGAACGGGTGACGAGAGCAAGAGAGAGCTGCGGGTGGAGAGGACGGCATGAGAGATAGTTAAACGCAGACTAAGTTGAAGGAAATTCATGGGGTCAAAACGCGATTGTACTATTAGTAAAAGATGGCTACAAAGCTCAAATTCAAAGATGGGTATGTTGCCGACACATGCCTCCTCTTGCGCCTTTTAATCCTAACTTTCACATCCAGGATTTTTTTCCCTCTCAAAGCTTTGCCAGGGCAGGGCCGAGGTTGACCTTGCCATGCTCACAGGTATAGCAAATGTCACCACCTGAGCCGTCAGCCTTCTCCGGGTTCCACATCCTAATGACGCCGCGGCATAGCCCAAGTTGCTTGCCCAACGACGTGACCTCGCACTCGACGCGGGCGTACTCGTCCTTGGAGATAGGTTTGAGATAGGTGCAGTTAAGGGTGCGGCTGACCGAGCCCATGTCCCACCAGCCCTCCTTTGCACTGGCGCCAATGGCAAACGACGTGAGCATGTCGAAGATAGTGGCGACGGCGCCACCGTGCAGGTTGTAGCCCGAGTTGAGCAGCTCGGGCACAATCTTGATTTTCCACACGGTATAGGAGAGCGGCTTGGTTTTGTCCTTGGCATTCTTCTCGCGGACCTCACACTCGAGCAGCTCTACGTTCTCGATGACGGGCGTGTCCCAAAACTGTTGCCATACATGTTGTTGGTACTGTGGTTCGAGCTGGTGATACAGCGGACGGAGGGCTCCGTTGTTATTGCGGGAGGCGCACCTTGTAGTCTGCTCGGTTCTTCACATATTCTGTAAACTCGGCCGCGCGCTCAAACGGCGTTTTCCTGAAATCGATGTTAAAGCTTGAGTCGTAGGCGGCCATGATGATTGTGTCTTGTGGTAGTCTGAAAGATAAATTTGGAGAGTAACAACATAGAAAAGTCGCGCACAACGGAGGAGTGTTAATATAGGAATTCATACCTCATTTTTTTAAAATGGCCGTGATAGCACCGGGACTCAGGGGGAGTGAATCATAAACAATTGCCGATAATGGAGCGAAGCGGTGCCAAAGATGTCAAGTTTTGACCAGGCGATGCTGCCTTACGAGTCGTGCCAGACTGTCTCCGCTTTGGCGTCCAGGGCCGAGGTACGATTCGGCCGAGATGCAACTCGACCCTCGTCTGTGGTGTTGGTGGTCCTAGCACCTGGTTCACCGCCCGCAATACCGCAACAACTCAACACCGCCACACTCATCACCAAGAATTCTGCCGGAGCTAGCGCTGGCGCCACATGGCGCTACCGCCCAGTGCGGCATTACTGGCTGGCGTTCTGCCGACGACGATATGGAGCTCTTCCACCACCTCCGCCCTACCTATCTGAACGTAGCGGCATGACTCCTAACGTTGAGGAGTCGTCCTTCTTCAAGGATGCCAAAACTCAAGGAAGGCTTGTCACGAAAGGTGAGTCGTAAATTGCCCAACTCTCAATCCACCAGCTTGCTAACAGCTCACGTCTAGATCCTCCCAAGTTCGACTTTGAAGCGTACATTTCCAATTATGAAGGTGAGATCCTTCAAAATACCATCACTATGTACCATCTAAATGGCTGACACTCTACTTTCTCCCTATGGGCCGCACTCGTCTGGAACGCCTGCACCTCATTGGCATCACCTCCACCTACCTATCGCTTGATGCCCTGCGCACCGCTGTCTTCGAAGCAAAACTCGGCAAGGACATAGACATGTACAACCTTCTCACCGACCGTCTTCACTCCATCGATCCCGAAGATATCGACGGCGTTCCAGACACCATGTGGTTGGAGCGCAAGACTAAGGAAGTCAAGGCAGAAATGGAGAGTCTGGAGCAACAGCTCAAGCAGTACAAGAACAACTTGATTAAGGAGAGCATTCGGGTACAGTTCATTGAGAATATAATTGGGCAGATAATTGACATGTGCAGATGGGCTATGATGATCTCGGACAATTCTACACCAGCATTGGCGAACACAACTCGGCTATGAAAGCGTTTGCGCGCGAGCGCGACTACTGCACCAGCACACAGCATGTCGCCGACATGTCTTTGAAGCAAATCTACTCTGGCATCCAGTCACGCAGCTGGACCAGCGTCCATTCCAACGTAGCCAAGATCCAGCCCATGTCACTCAAGGCCGAAGAGAAGGCCAAAATGGAACCAATCTGCGCCGCCGTCATGGGTCTCAGCCATCTTTCGTCGGGCAACTTCCGTGAAGCCGCACGCCAATTTCTTTCCGTCAACCCATCCTTCATGACTTCTGAGCCTCAGGCAGGAATCACCTGGCAGCGCCAGGTTCTGACGGGCAATGACATTGCCGTTTACGGCGGTCTCTGTGCCTTGGCGTCCATGGACCGCTCTGAGCTGCGACAGAATGTTCTTGAAAACAATGACTTTCGCAATTTCCTTGAGCTTGAGCCGCATGTGCGTCGTGCCATCAGTCTGTTCTGCGGCAGCAAGTACACCCAGTGCCTCGAGATCTTGGAAGCCTACCGCACTGACTATCTGCTCGACTTGTATCTTCATGGCTGCGTCAAGGATATGTACAGCCAGGTTCGCACCAAGAGCATTGTTCAGTACTTCATTCCATTCAGCTGCGTGACGCTGGAGGAGATGGGCAAGGCGTTTCCATCGATTGGGGGAGTTTCCATCCAGGACGAGCTCGTAGAGATGATTCAGCGCGGAGTCCTGAATGCACGCATCGACCTCGTTGAAATGGTACGCTCCCTTGACTTCTTTGCTATCCATGTTGCTGACCAATTTTCAGACCCTCGTTTCTCCTCCTGAGAACCCGCGCACCGCAGCCCATGCTGCTGCCCTCGCGATGTCGCAGGAGTACGAGCGCGCCCTTCGTCTCCGCCTCGTCCGCATGGCAATGATAGCCGAGAATCACGTCGTTCGTCAGCCGCAGAATCAGAACCAAGGGTTTGGCCCCCACCATCAGGGACAAGTCGGCGATCTTCAGAGATCTTACCCAGGTATGGTGGACCAGGAGCCATTTTGAATGGCCTGGACGCCTTGCATGGACGCTTAGCATGAGATACGAGACTAATGATCATATCTGGCGTTGCTATGGAAAGTCGTGGACATGGGTGATTCTTCCCGAGAAGCTAAATTGATCAAAATACTCACGAAACCCCTAGATCGGAACCAGGCATCGGAGGCAGATTTCAAGAGCACAGGGAGTCTTCGAGGGAAAGGCATCCCATCCCGTCTCTTCGACAAGACGGCAAGATTTAAGCCTCTACCACGGGTTACAGGATTCCGGGACTAGCCCGAGATTATCAAGCCCTGAATGAAACTCTCAAATTAATTTCTTTTCTCTCGAAATCGTTCACAAATGCTGCTTTGATCGCTCCCCATGAGCCAGAAAGCCCAGTGGTGCCCTCTATTGCTCAAAACTCAAAATTGTTCTCTACGTGGCTCCCGCCGTATT
This sequence comes from Phyllosticta ampelicida, assembly GCA_020351975.1. Taxonomy (NCBI): domain Eukaryota; kingdom Fungi; phylum Ascomycota; class Dothideomycetes; order Botryosphaeriales; family Phyllostictaceae; genus Phyllosticta; species Phyllosticta ampelicida. The sequence goes on along the minus strand of JAIFKG010001130.1, from coordinate 8,823 downwards.
TTTGCTGCAATTACTTTTTTGTCTTGGCGCCAGCTCCGACGCACAAATGCGCTGACCTTTTCCCAAGACAGCGGCTTTTCCCGAAAATAAATAGCCACTGGATCCGCAGTCGCGAATGGCGGAAAATGACATGGGCGCGTTCAAGGAGCTCAACACTAAGCGATTGCATATAATTAACCCGATCTAGCAAACGAGCGCAAGCACAGTTCCAAGATTGAGCAAATGCAATTGTAACGAAAAATCGCGAATAGACGTCAAGACGAGACTACCTATTGAAAAGGTTAAGATCTGGTATTCAGTGTTAGAGTTCCGAGGAGGAAAAATCTTGATGATGAAAAGACTGTTGATGATGTTTCGTTGAGCCATGATCGGTGCCGCTAATTGGGACCATGTGGCAGAATCTATGTAGTTGGATGGGGAAAAACCGGAATCCGGCTGGCCGCCTTCTTCTTTAATTAGTAAGACTGTTCTTAGTATAAGCTGTCGGCTTCCGCACGGACCACTTGATAGCTCATCAAGGTGGTTGATCTCTCTGGCGTATGCGTCCACTCTTTTGACGTATCATGTCTGGTGAGAGGGACGGGGGAAACTCTATGAGCTGCCCAACCCTGCACAAGCACGCAAATTGCCTCTGTTGTTAAATGGCACGGCGAATGGGGTCCTATTGGTAGACTTCCGTCACTAACAAAGAGATGGTCGGGAGACGGGGATACTAATACCACCGCCGGTCGGGCCATGTGCCCACTACTGCTGCCGGCCCGCTGATTCCGGAAGACTGCGGTCATAATCCTACGCCACAACACTATGGGCAATCCCGAGGTCTCAACCCTGCTCCACAACACACTCACTAGGGCACACGAGTCCCGGATTCACCCGAGACGTGCTTGGCGTTGCATGTATCTCTCTCCCTCCCTCTCTTCTGACGTCTATTGCCACTTATTGAAAACGAAAATTACAAATTCTATTGCAGTCAAGTTTGCCACTGCTGCAATGGTACTTCTAATATCATACAAACTTGTACTGCGGACCATGTCTATGAGCATTTCCATCAGATAGCTGTATGAAGATCAAGCGCTCAGTCAATTCTCGATCTTAAACCCGTCTGACATAGGCCGATTCGGTTAAGCACAAGTAGCATACATAGATAAACTCAGGCCGTTCGAGTAAGATGCATTCCAGTTTAACTCCCATGGAAAATCCCTGCGTTTGTAGTAGCAACCCAATCAGAACAGATTAGGGTACTTGGGCCGGACCGAGGCGAGGCTATTTCAGCACCTGGTTTTCATCGAGCTTCTTCTGACGTATAACCTGTCAATCGTCGGAGCACTGGGCGTGTAGTAGTCGTGCCGGGGGGTAGAGCTTACGAAACCAGAGCACGGGCTTCGTTCCTTTTCGACGACGGCGCTTTCATGATGGGTCCCAGAGTCCAGCGGCATTGAAATATAGTCTTTTAAGATTGGGGAGCAAAATAGAACGTTTCAGATGTACCTTGGATGATCGAAAAGTGGAGCAAAAGAGTTCTACCGCGATGTATAGTTGATTTCCCATTTTAAATGTTGGGTTGTCTGCACAGTGGATCGGCTAGGCTACAGCATCGTGTTGTTTAGATAGTCGTCTCTATTTTTATTTCACCAGACAAAGGCTCGCGGACAGGCCAAATCGTCTAGGCCATCCACTGCCATGTCCAAACAGAAGCTCAAGATATTTGGCAATAGAATCAAAGAAGTTGAACAGATAAAGGGAGCTAAAGGTCAAGAGCTATTCAGTAAGGGTAGATAAAAGTTGTTTACTAGCGCAGAGGCACTTTATTATGCAAGTATATCGTCTGGCACCGGCTTTATCAACCGAGACCTACTGCAAACAGTTCGCTCCAGTCGCTCCAGTCGATGTTGTCCTGCGACCGTATCTCCACCGAAGTGTCCTGATACCAAACGTTGCGAAGAGGTGATGGCCTTGGGACAAGCACGCGACGTGAGGGCAAAGATGTAAAGCTGTTGGTCCTGGCATTGCGAAATAGCATTTCCAAGAAAGGATGCCCCTCGACGGGCTGATTAAGGCCCCTCGGGCTCGGTAAGGGTTCCTTATCCTGATCTTTGCGGCTCGCATATCTCGAGACGTAGCCCAGTGCCTGCGGTATAGAGAATGGCGTGACATGATAATGCATGAATTCCTTCGCGCGGCTTAAACATGCAAATTTACGCATAGCAACGCTGTGCCTCCCTGGTCGTTTAGAGCACACATCTCTCCGAATGCCGTTGAGTATGTTCAAAAAAGCCGTGCTTTCTGCCCACTGGTTCACGAGTGTATCCAACGACATTGACTTGTCTGAGAAATGCCAGTCAGCAACATGCTTGTGTCTTCAGCACTGGAGCATTCAAACCTCTTGTTCTGGCCCAGAGCAACTTGCCATGTACATCGTAGTAGTGTGTAGCCAGCCCCGAGTCAAAAACCGCTCCCGAGGGCAGATCTTCGACACTTTGATGGGAAGAACAGTTGTCTGCTTGCTCAGGAAGATTCTGCGTCGACGGTGGCAACAGGCGACACTTCTGTGGAATTTCTCCCGCTTCGACCCACAAGTTTCCGACCATGTAAAACGCCTTCATCGACGGTTGCTCTCTCGTGTCCATTGGGGTGTCCACTCTCTTATCCCCTCTTACGTCTTTCGATACTTGTCTCATCAGCTCTTCAAGCCATATCAATGCACGGAGCTTTTCATCATGAGATTGGTGTTGCTCATGCGATTCAGTCTGCTTTCGTCGTTTCCTGTCTTCCCGAGCACGCGTTTGGTCTCCTTCAACGCATTAGTCAGCCCAGGATCTGCTCGCGATTAGACATAGTTATGCGCTGGACTCACCTTGCCATCGCAGTTTTCTCATTATCTTCCGCAATGATATGGACTCATTACAAGGGTCATTTACATCCGCATTAGATGCGGCCGCTTTTTGCTTCTCCTTGAACGACTTCGAATGCTTTCCTGGACGTCATCAATACAATGCCTACTTTCAGGGACACATCGAATCTACCTCGATGTAGCCATTGATTTACCACAGGCAGAAGGTTCTCCAGTCTCAACTCTTCAGAAAATTCTGCCGGAAGGCCGATATTGTCAAACATGTTGACAGAGGAGGTCTTGAGTGTGCAATTATTGCAAAAGATTTGAAAACTGGAGAACACAAGGCAAAGTTCCCGTGGGCTGTTGCACGACCTCTCCTCTTATCCCAGGAGCTTCTATTATGAGCTGGTACACTTTCGCTTAGCTCGATGTGGGCAGAGGAGGAACCCAGGGCGTGTTGTTGCGGGATAACCTCGACGTTACCGTGGTACTTGGATTATGACTCCAGAGACCACGGGACCATTTTCCAACGACTCGGAGGCGCGAGAATCAAACGGCTTGTGACGATAAAGGTATGAATGTCGAATTTCTTCCAATATCCTCTGTGCTGAATTTCCACTTTTCACAGACCGCAAGTACAAAAGTTAATAAAATATGGCAAAGAATCAATTTCATGACAGACCTGAAACCATACGATTGCAAAGCGACAGAAGCAATCAACTCCATCTCCAATATTTCCTACAGCTTGGCGCGGTTATCCGATCCAATCAAGTCGACTGAATCCGAATCACCCCTGGGCCTTCAAAACAAGCCTATTCTGGACTACGTTCTATAGCCTCCCAAAGCACTCTCGGCGGGACAGCAAAGCTATGTTCAACATGTCCGTCATTCCTCGTCATGATTTGATTTGAGCTTTCCTGCTACGCCAAAGGCAAATACATTCCCGCCTGTACATAACAGGCAGAGGATTCCAATGGAAACTGTGTCACGCGCGCGCAACGCCTCTGCTTGGGCACTTCGTTTTGGTCACCAGCTCGAGATGGTCACCCACACCCTCCACTTTTTCGCGCTATCAAATGCTGTTCGCCGGAACACTTCCAAGCCGCGCCCAAGTACAACGAATTCGCCGCACATGTCGTTGTGCGACTTCGCCATAGCCCATCCTCTTGGAAGTCGGCGTCTTGGTAGGTGGATGGGACCGGCATACATGAGGTTGCCGGGCGCAAGTTGGGATCCTGCGAAATCAACGGCGCAAATTTGAGGTTTGGAGCACCGTAAAATCATCCTTACTGTCCTGATTTTCGTTACAATATCTTCATCGTCATCCGGCCGTGGACACGGCCAACTTTCTGGGCACCTGCAAAGGGGGGCGGTCGTTTGTGGTCTCTTCCAGCACCGTAGAGACTGATCAAGCGTGGAACACTCGAGTTCTAGTCTTAAAAGAGCAGGCAGTTTCTCAGGACTCTGCTGGTATTTAGCAGAAATCTGCATCAACCAGCATCGGAGACGCACGTATACTATGTGTTCAGCAAGTGACATTTCCAAACGGTGATCCCGTTTGGATGCCCGCGGCAAACCGGCCTTTTGACTTAGTGATCGCTTTTCCGCTCGGATCATGCTGTGGACACCTAGCTGTATCATTGGGCATAGCGGGTGTGATCCTCTTGAGGGGGTTGAAAAAAGCAGACATTAGGTGCAAGTTTGCTTGTATCTGTGCAGGGATCGTCTTCTTTCCGCTCATGCAGGTTTTCTCGCTGCCACCGCTGGGCGGACGCTGCTTGTGATCGTGTTTAGCTACTCGTCCGAGGGATGGTGGAAGGAATGCGTCTGACGCGTACAACTCTTTTTGCTCCGGGAAGTACAACAAGCAGGAAGTCGGACCCGTAAATCTGTCAAAGCGCAATAAAGGTCTCTTCATCTCTTTTCAACCTTAGGTACTGGCCGTGCATGCCACGTTGAGCAGAGTGAGGGATGAATATGATATTCAGACTGAAGAGCTCCACAACGATCTCAGTCGCCGGCTATATAGGTGGCTACTGGCGTCATCTAACGTCTGAAGTGACGTGTAGAACGAGGCTCTACTGACCGCAAGGAGAGTAGCAAAGGAGTGGAGAATGAATGAATGAGTCCATTTACGTCCTTTTTCAGCCACAGGCTATATAGGACGGGTCGATCTGACGACCAACCGAGCTATTTACTTGTTTCTAGTTACGTTTTCAGTGGTAATGTGTGAAATATAAACGAAAACAAAGGAGTGGAGACCGGACCAGCAAGAGAATGACAACAGGAGTGACGACGGCTACTCTTTTCCGATTCAACCTCGGCTTTAACAGTCGCCAACTCCTAAGAATCTTCCAACACTGGCCTGGCAACCATGGAATTTAGCGGACGGGCCGGCAGAAAAGGGCAATTCCGAATGAAGTGACCATCGCTTCCACAACGAACACATAACCCATTGGTCCGGCGGTGAGCCACTTCGGTATTGGGAACCCACTTGGCCCTCTCCTTGGTTGTGCGCGAGGTTCCTGCGAACCCTGATAATCCAGTCCACCCACCACGTCCGCGGTAGCGACCTTCATTGCGGTTGCTGGTTGTAGAGCTGCGGCCCTGGGAGTTGCTCGTAAGTCCCGCTGATTCCAGGGCATTACTTACCCGTATCAGCAGCCTCACGTACTCCTCCCAGGATTCCGTACCCCTGCGTGCTGTCACCAGCGCCGTCTGCAGCTCTTTGTTGACCGCCACATCCAGGAGACCAACCTTGGCCTCATCCGGCCACTTGTCACCACCGGCCAGTTGTAGCACTCTATCGAACTCAGCATAGAACTCCCGGAATGGGGAGTCTCTTTGTCTGAGCGTATAGATTTCGCGCCGCGCGTTCTCAGCCTGGTGTGGGTCGCCATAGATGGTCTCCATATGGGAAAGGAGATCTTCAAATGTCGTTTCGGGGTTGTCCCGGTTTCGCTTAAACCAGGGTGCCATCTGGGCACCAGCGACGTCGCCTACTTTGCTCCAGACAACAAAGAGCTTCGTCCTCTCGGGACAGTGGGCGTAGTCCAGAGCCATTTTGTTCCTTGCTTGGTCCATCCACGCATCCAGAGCCTTGCGGTTGCCCGTGAACGCGGTTAGTTCTGGCAAAGTCTCGGTGGGATTTCCCACACTCATTTGGTCGTTGTTGTTGTTACGCTTCTCGGTTGCTTGCGGGAAATATTTGCGCATGAGTTCCTGGGCTTGCGTAGCCTGCATCTCTCGTGCCAGTTCGAGTGCTCGAAGCCGTTGTTCCATCTGCTGGAGGAGCTGTTGTAGCTGCTCTTGCCCTTGCTGGTGCTGGTGCTGCACCTGTTGCAGCTGTTGTTCGAACTGCTGTTGCACCCGGACAATCGCCGCCTGTTGTTGTTGCTGCAGCACCTGTGCAAGTTCAGCCTGTTGCTGCTGTTGATCCATTGTCGGTCGGTCTTTTCGTTCGTTCGTTCGGTCGGTCGTCTGCAGAGGATGAGAATCCCGTTCGTGACGGGAATTCCGAGCCATGAGAAATTTTTTCGACGAGTCGAGTTGTTGGGGAGTGCAGCTCTAGATGGGGGGTAGATGTCAGGAGGTCGTGGCGAAAACGCAATACGACAAGTCACAGTAATGCTAAATCTTACTAAACTACCTACCTAGGTACAAGTACCACTGAATATACCAGGGAGCCACGTGCGGCTCCCTAAGGGCCGTCGGGTTCGGCTCCTCGACTAGGGCCGAGGGCGCGCCCCCCGCCCAACCCGGTTGCAAACCGTGACACCCTGCTCACTGAGCTCGAACAACGTGGCATTAATGCGCTTACAAACCGCAATAAAGACTCCGTTGGCCACCTGCTATAAGTACCACAGTCCTCCATACGTGATACATTGTGTTTGGTAAGTTAGTACCTCTACAAACGGAAAGTGCTAACAGTCTCTATGTTAAGGTTTGCAATCAGTTTGAGCCGAGGGCGCGGAATACGGCCCTAACCGAGGAACCTGAATGGAGTGAGAACGCAGCGACCTGCGCGACCTTTCATCTGTTCCCTCTGCTTCCTCGTGTCAAGGCACAATTCCTCCAACGCTTTGCGGCGACCTAACAGGTAAGCCGAGCGACCAGCAGTGTACGATCCGAAGCTCTTGTTACACTGATGGAGGAGAGGCCTTAGGCGCCTATGACGTCAGTAGGCTTCACATGGGTGCTCTGCTACAAGCTCAACTCAGATTTGCTGTTGGACCGCTGCAAGACCCTTCTATGTGCCAGAGGAGACTTACAGAGTACACCGCACGAGACATACGCCTCCACTCTTGCCTTGAGAGCTTGGAGGGCTCTTATGGCCATCATCGCAGCGTTCGACATGGAATGCCATCAGTGGGACGTTGTCAACGCATTTCTCAATGCGAGTCTGCCTTACAAACTCTATGCATATCCTCCTCAGGGATCAACGGCAACGGCAGAATTCTCAAAATCCCTCCAAGCCCTTCATGGATTCAAGGAAGCACTCTTCTCTGGCAGATCCACTTCACAGCCATTCTCAGGAAAATGGGCTTCAGGCAAGTGCCTGGCGTCGAATACCTCTATCACAACGGCACCATGTTCATTTTTCTCTACTTCAATAACTTCTGCACCGTGTTCTCCACTCAAGACTCTACCCACGCCCTCGACATTGAGCGAAGGATTCGATAATGGCTCTCAGCATCTGAGTACTACTGTGTGTGGTGATGAGACTACCGAGCAAGAGGGGTTCTTAGAAAAAACAACACAGCGCGTTGTTGGCAGGTTGGCCGCCGTCTGGCAGTGACGACTGCTCCTGCTTGCTCTGTCGACAAGTAACCCTATACAACATTCCCAAGTCCCATCCCAAGAGGCATCCACCATGCCAAGTAATGCTCATTGAATAATCTCGAGAGAAGCCATCCGCACCACAATGAAGAGCTGGACTTTTCCCCCCAATGCGAATATCCAGGACCCGTTCCATGCCGATCGGCTGCGCAAGGCACACCAACTACTTCTAGGATAGGCCCTAGTCCCGGAGCTGGCCACCATCTACAAGAACTATCGACGCTGGCCTCGTCATTTTCGCCCTTGGCTGTCCGATTTACGCCAAGTGTGGACGACAGAAGATGGTATGCACCAGTAACACTGAGGCAGAATTTGTCAATTTGACACGTGCTGCCAAACAACTCTTTTCGTTGCGTCGCCTGCTTCTTGAACTCGGTCACAACGGTACTGATTTGATGGTGCTCCGCCTTTCCAACGACGATGAGAACGCCATTGGCTTTGCCAGCGGGCGTGAGTTCAACGTGACAACCAAGACCATTGATGTCTACTACCATGACATTCGTCAAGCCGTCGCGAACAAGGTAATTCCGGTGTCGCACGTTCGTGACGAGGACATGGCAGCAGATAGCCTCACCAAGGCCCTAACTCATGACAAGTTCGCTCGCTTTTTGCGAACTGTTGGGTCTTCGCAAAGTGGTCTGACTTTTCCTGGGTTGTTTCCTTGACTCAGCCTGTTCACTCTGCCGACCGGAGGCGAGGATTACATGAAGCCTCAAACGTTGTGTACGAGCTATCAGACTTTGCGCAAAATGAGGTATGGTAGTACTTGGTGGCCGCGTGCGCCTTACTAGAGCACTCAATAGTACCTCTCTTTTCGAGGAAGACGTTTTCAAGGGGTAACGTAGGGTTGACAGGCCTTCCTGTGCGGTATGTTAAGATTTATAAGCAAATTATAATGTTTTCAATGTACCCTGAGGAAAGGAAAGAAGAGAAAGAGACACGTGAAGTGGCGTTCAGGCGATTTCCCATTCTGGTCGTGGAGGGGTTGCAGAGTGGATTGACTTGATTCCAATTTAATAGATTTACATCGGGGTCTCTATTTGTACTTTACAACACAAAAGTCCGCAGATAGGCCAAACTGTCTACACCATCTCCTACCCTGTGTAAATAAAAGCCTCAGATATTAAGCCACAGTGTTGAGCAGAGGGAAC
>JAIFKG010001129.1:0-27164 GCA_020351975.1 Phyllosticta ampelicida | reverse complement strand
GGGCGGGGAGCGGGAGCGTGGCGCGTGGAGCGTGGAGCTTGGAAGGATGATGGGAGGAGCGCTAGCCTTGGCGCGACGGGACGCCGACAGCAGTTGAGTAGGCGCGGCGGCGGCGTGGCGGCTCGCTTCTGCTGGGCGGTGAGGTGGGCTGGGCGTCTAGTTAAAGGTCGACTGACCGCCCTCGTCGCCGGGTGGCAGAAGTCACGTGCACGGCGTATCGATGGCGAGCCGGCCAGCGTCAATCGAAATCCGGATCGGGGCATCGGGCCTGGCCCTCCGTCTCCAGTCGCATCTCTGCGTGGTTTTAGGTATTGCGCATGCAACTTGAAAGTGGCCCTCGGCCCTGGAGGCCCTGCCGCGACCCGAGACCTGCGACCCGCGACCCGCAACGCGAAACTTCGTCGTCGTCGCCGCGTGGAGATGGAGATTGGCACTGGAGAGAAAATCTTGACGACCTTTTCCGCCTCCCAAGCTCCAAGCGAGGGCGGACACGCGTTTAGGGGCGAGAGCAACGTCATCATCCTTGGAACCTCCCCAATTTCACCGCCGCAGGTCTGCATGCCCCAGCTCCCGAGTCTTAACCTCAAGTCCCGCAGACCGCAACACGTAGAGTGAGAGCAGCCCACGCAGCCCACGGCTCATGGTGCACTCACTCTTGGGCACTGGTCGCCTGCACCGTGGGCTCCAACGCCTTGGCGCCGCCTACTGCTGCACGCAGAGAACGCGGGCCTTCTGGACAACGGGAAAAAAACAAATTCGTCCTGGACAAAGCAGTTGCTCTCTGGACGCAAGAATGACGGACATGTCGTCTTCAAGCCAAGCATCAGCCTCCGCGTGCCCGGCGTGCGGGTCCGCCGCGCCTTTGCAAGACGACATCAGTATCGCCGAGCACGCAAGACAGTCGACGCGTCATTGGGCCGCCCCAGCCTGCCCACCACGACGGATCCATCGCCAACCCTGCAAATGGTCCATCCAACGTCAACCCGTCCCGTGCACTTGCGCATCCCTCCTTCTAGTCTGAGGCCCCAAGAGCCGCGGCCACGCTCTCTCCACCAAAATATTCACAGCTTAATTGGACCCTCTCCACTATCCCCCTTCGTTGGTCAGCGCCACTCTGTTGCTCTAATTCCAACTTTTGCGTATACCGCCTCCCTCCTGACGTCCGATTCTAACTTTTGCATATGCCGCCTCCCTCCTGACGTCCGATTCTTCTTCTATTTATCCTTCTTGCTTCTTCGCTGAGGCTTGTCACGCAATAGCGCCCTCCTCTGACACAACTATTCCAGGCCCTGTCCTAACCCCGGTTGCATCTCCTCCATACAACCCAAACATCCTTTTAAGCTTCTTTTCGGCGCCTTGGTCCCAAGACGGTGGTGGCTGCGGATTGGCAAGGCTGGCACTGCCATCCCTTCACCCTCGTACCGATCCGGCAATTGCCTTTGACTGGTCCACTACCTTGAGCCCCCAACACTCCGAGGCCTGAGATCACCATTTTTCCGCGGCCGAGCGCTGCTGTCTGCATGTAAATACGCCCGGCCTCCCGCCAGAGATCCATATCGAGATCCCTGCCTTCATTTCCAACTCTTTGGTCCCGTCGCGCGCTATCAGCTGTCCAAGCTTCACGTTGTACCACCAAGCCTTTGCTCATGGCGCCTCCCGCTGCCAGCAAGCTTGGCCATGGCCTTGCTAAGGTTCTCGGCATACATCTTGTCGAGTCTTCTGCTGCGAACGACAAGGTCACCCGTGGCGAGTCTGTCTTTTCTGTCGCCAGCGCCGACACCTTCATCGAAACAGAACCCACCGTCGCCGAGTGGTTTCGAACCATCTCTCCCTCGGGTCGCGATGTCGCCAACTACTTCAAGCGCTTGTTTCCCTTTTTGACTTGGATCACTCACTACAACCTGCAATGGCTCTACGGAGACCTTGTTGCCGGCAAGCATCTCAACCCTGTCCGTTGCAGCCAAAACTGACAGCTCCAGGTATCACCGTTGGCGCCGTCGTCGTTCCTCAAGGCATGGCTTACGCTAAGCTCGCAAACCTCGAAGTCTACTACGGATTGTACTCGTCATTCATGGGTGTCTTGGTTTACTGGTTCTTTGCCACCTCCAAGGATATCACAATTGGCGTATGTTTCGTTCTTCCCCAATGACCGACTAGCGCTGACGACATGATGTAGCCTGTCGCTGTCATGTCCACCGTCACCGGAGACATTGTTGCGCGAGCTGCCATCCAACTCCCGCAGTACGAAGGCCATCAGATTGCATCCGCACTTGCAGTGGTTGCCGGAGGCATCGTCTGCTTCCTCGGACTGGCTCGCCTGGGATGGCTCGTCGACTTCATTTCGCTCACTGCCGTCTCCGCCTTCATGACGGGTTGCGCGCTCAACATTGCCGTCGGCCAGATTCCTGGGATGATGGGCATCACTGGCTTCTCTTCGCGTGCCACGACGTACAAGGTGGTCATCAACGTTCTCAAGCATCTCGGAAGATCCGATTTGAACGCCGCCATGGGTCTGACTGCGCTCGCCATGCTCTACATCATCCGATACACGTGCACCACGCTTGCTTCGAGGTACCCTTCCAAATCCAAAATCTTCTTCTTCGCGTCGACTCTCCGGACCGTCTTCGTCATCCTGCTCTACACCATGATCAGCTGGCTCGTCAACCGACACTCCCGCAAAGACCCCAAGTTCAAAATCCTGGGAACCGTCCCGCGAGGCTTCCAGCATGCTGCCGTGCCGACGATCAATTCTGAAATTTGCTCCTTTTTTGCGACCGACCTCCCCGCTACCGTCATCGTTCTCCTGATTGAGCACATCTCCATCTCCAAGTCATTTGGACGTATCAACAACTATTCGATCGACCCATCTCAGGAGTTGGTGGCCATTGGTGTCTCCAACCTCCTGGGTCCTTTCCTTGGTGGTTATGCCTCTACTGGATCTTTCTCGCGCACTGCCATCAAGTCCAAGGCCGGTGTCCGCACTCCTTTTGCTGGTGTCATTACCGCCATCGTCGTGCTTCTCGCCATCTATGCCCTCCCTGCCGTCTTCTTCTACATTCCCAACGCCACGCTCAGCGGCGTCATCATACATGCAGTCTTGGACCTCATCACCCCGCCGGACACGGTCTATCGTTTCTGGAGGATTTCGCCCCTCGAGGTCCCGATCTTCTTCGCCGGTGTCTTTGTCACCGTCTTCAGCTCCATTGAGAACGGCATTTACACGACCGTCTGCGTTTCGGCCGCACTGCTGCTCTTCCGCTTGTTCAAGGCCCGTGGTCGTTTCCTGGGCAGAGTCAAGGTCAAGTCCATCGAGGGCGAGCAATTGCTCAACGACGAGCAAAAGGCAAAATCCAGCGAGGACATTCTCAAGCAAACCTCGAGGCAGAGCGAGAACAATGAGGACTCGACAAGAGAGATTTTTCTTCCCATCGACCACCACGACGGATCCAACCCAGACTTGAATGTTCAGTCGCCAGCACCAGGAATCTTCATCTATCGCTTCAGCGAGGGCTTCAACTACCCGAACGCAAACCACTACTTGGATTACATGGTTGAGGTCATTTTCAAGGAGACGCAGCGCACCAACCCTCAGGCGTACGCCAGACCGGGAGACCGTCCTTGGAACGAACCGGGTCCGCGTCGCGGCGAGGAATTCGAGGTAGACAACCGACCTACCCTCAAGGCTATCATCCTGGACTTTTCATCTGTCAACAATGTCGACATTACATCAGTGCAGCACCTGATCGACGTGCGCAACCAGCTCGATCGCTATGCTTCACCCGAGACTGTAGAGTGGCACTTTGCTTGCATCAACAACCGGTGGACAAAGCGTGCTCTCGCATCGGCCGGCTTCGGAAACCCTACGCCTGATCTGCAGTCTGGAGAGTCGTATGGTCATTGGAAGCCCATATTCAGCGTGGCGGAGATTGGGGGCTCCGACAGCGCGGCCAACGCAGCTCATGTCGAGGAAGAGAGGACCATTGCCAGCCGCCGCGGCGACGAGGAACACGAGATTGCAACGGATCCTCGGGGCTCGTCGGACGAGGAAGGCCAGAACAGCATCGACAAGAACTTCAACAAGACGACCGTATTGGGTCACGAGCAGAAGCGCGTGCTGGTGCAAGGCGTCAACAGGCCGCTCTTCCACGTCGACCTTACCAGCGCACTGATTTCAGCCGTCCAAAACGTCGAGAGGAGACGGATACATCAGCCGGGCTACGGCGCCATCAACAAATCCTCGGACTAATCCGTCGGCGTATCGACCTTTTTTGTTGTTTAATATTCATGACGTCTATTCCCGCATCTTATGACCATCATATATCCACATTGTACGGCAGTGGTTCAGTTTTGCTGTTCACTTGAGAAGGGGGGGATGAGGGCTGGGCTCTGTATTTGTCTCATGATAAGCGCATAATTTCACTTTGGACGGATGGACATCTCAGCATTAAGGATTAGAGACTTAGGAATCAATCAGATTCGTCGTCTTTTTTCAATGATTACTTGACTATGTGACTTTGGAACACTTGTGACGAGGATCAAACCTGGGCGGACCCGACGGCAGGGCTATAAGAGGCATGGTTCGGTTGCGGCCGCTGAGCTGCAGCATGGCGCGGGCGGAGCGGAGCACCACCTACGCGTATACGTAAGGTGGCCTTTATGAGACGACCGAACATTTTACTCGTCCACCCTCGACCTCCCGCCAACCTCCTTGCGTCCGCCGTATTCTTCACATTCGGTCTGCCTGCTGCATGCATCACGGTGCCAGTCCTCTCCCTCGATACCCTCTGTAATTATATAAATAGTCGATTGGCATTTGAGTACACCTCCTATCGGCAGTGCTCAAACCACGAAGATCCCGTCTGGTCCACGTCCAATCCCTAACACCCCAGTGCGACGGCCCCATCGCCAAACCACTCGTTAGAAAGCACACGCACGCAGGCTAGCCGCGCTTGACCCAAAGGTCTCTCGATCCCTCCCCGCCAATCCCCTGCGAAAATACATCCTGAGCACCTCCTCCTAGCATCACGACAACGTCGCTACCAGCCTGCGCCTCGACGGCACCCCCAGACTCACGCACACCATGCCGGCCAAGTCGCGCTTCACCCGGCTAGATGCTTTTACAAAAACGGTTGAGGATGCGCGCGTGCGCACGACTTCGGGCGGACTCATCACCATCACCAGCGTGCTGATGATTCTTTGGCTCGTGTGGGGCGAATGGGCAGACTACAGGCGTATCCAGGTCAAGCCGGAGCTGATTGTGGATAAGGGCAGAGGTGGGTTACAATGGTGCACCGATTGAAGAGGAACAGAGAAGCAATCGAATCGAACAGGACGAGCGCTGACGGACGATGCTGCAGGCGAGAGGATGGAGATTCACATGAACATTTCGTTCCCGCGTGTACCATGTGAGCTGCTCACTTTGGACGTGATGGACGTTTCTGGCGAAATCCAGACGGGTGTCATGCACGGAGTCAACAAGGTCAGGCTGTCGCCCGAGAACGAGGGCAGCCGTGTTCTCGAGACCAAGGCGCTGGATCTGTAAGGCATCCCCGTTCCAGTGGAGAGAGAGAGAGAGATCAGGATTGACCATGGCAACAGCCACTCCGAGGAAGCCTCCCACATTGCCCCCGACTATTGCGGCCAGTGCTACGGTGCCCCACCTCCCCCCAACGCCAAGAAGTCAGGCTGCTGCAACACGTGCGACGAGGTCCGCGACGCCTACGCCAGCGTCTCGTGGTCGTTTGGACGCGGCGAAAACGTCGAGCAGTGCGAGCGCGAGCACTACGCAGAGAAGCTCGACGCCCAGCGTAAGGAAGGCTGCCGTATCGAGGGTGGCATCCGGGTCAACAAGGTGGTGGGAAACTTTCACTTCGCACCGGGAAAGAGCTTTAGTACCGGCAATATGCACGTGCATGATCTCGAAAATTATTTCAGGGACGAATTCGCACACAGTTTCACCCACACGATCCACTCGCTGCGCTTCGGGCCCCAGCTTCCGGACGAAGTCGTGGCCAAGCTCGAGGCGTCGGGCAAGAGCGCGTCAAGCCTGTGGACCAACCACCACGTCAACCCGCTCGACAACACGGAGCAGCACACTGACGATAAAGCCTTCAACTACATGTACTTTGTCAAGGTCGTCAGCACCGCCTACCTGCCGCTGGGCTGGGAGTCGCGCGCAGACAAGACGGGCCTCTCGGGTCTCTTGCCTGACGGCAACAGCCTGCCCATCGGCAGCTACGGCCTCGGCGGCGAAGGCAGCATCGAGACGCATCAGTACAGTGTCACGAGCCACAAGCGCAGCTTGACCGGCGGTTCCGATGGCGAGGGCCACACGGACAGACTGCACGCCCGCGGCGGCATCCCTGGTGTCTTTTTCTCATATGTAAGCTCCCTTCTCCTCCTTCCCCCCCCCACCCCCACTCACGTTCAATGCACACAACTAACGTACTCGTAGGACATCTCCCCCATGAAAGTCATCAACCGCGAAGCCCGAGCCAAGAGTTTCTCCGCCTTCCTCGTTGGCGTATGCGCCGTCATTGGCGGCACGCTCACCGTCGCCGCAGCCGTTGACCGCGCTCTGTACGAAGGTGGCTCGCGGCTCAAGAAGCTGCACACGGGTTGATTGAGGCCATCCCGTAGTTGTCGTTGCGTCGAGAAGTTTGACTAACTGCCATTGGAAGCAAATAAATGGCGGGTTGCCGCACGCTAGAAGTTGTGGAGTTGTGGAAAAAAGAAAAGGAACCACAAACGGCTACGATTCAGTCACCCTGAGTGCAGAGCAACAATAGGTAAGGTGAGTTGTTGGGAATTGGCCGCACTGAGTGGGGATTGAAATGGGAAGGACCCAGCAGGGGTGCGTGTTGTGCAACACTCAGCTACCGACTTGACGCGGATAAGGCTCGAAAGCCTGAACAAAGACGATATTTGGGGTACTAGAAAGAATGCACCGGTAGCAAAAGAGAGAGAAGGGCGTATGAAGGCGTTTTTCTTGGTCGGGCTTTTGTATCTACTCAGTTCAATGGTTTGTATGTAGCAGAGAAAGCACAGATAAGTTATGTTACTCCATGATTGTCTTGGTCACCTTTTGATGTACCGCCATACTACCAGCCCAATCCCCCGCTCTCTCACTTCCCCCAATGTCGCCTCTGTCCCTACCTTTCCATATCTTACCTCCGCGGATCTATCCGAGACAGGACATCATCAGCATAGTAAGAGCGCACTCACATTCATAACGGAACAAGTGAGCAAGCCATGATGGCGTCAGGAGAAACGCCATGCAAGACAAGCCATCCAAGTCAAGTCGGTTGTCTCCGTTGGATGCAACGCAGACGCACGCCATATATTGCTCACATCGTGCAAGATATCCTCCAATCAGTCCATCCGGTTCGTTGTACAGAGATGGTTGCGTCAAAAGCAATGCATTTCAAGTGAGAGTGATGAGGTGGTGAGGTGCTTTGACGCCATGCGTGCGTGATCGGTGCTCACTTGACCCCATGTCGCCTGCATTCATTCATTCATTTATTCGTCCATCCATTCATACGTCGCCTATGCCCACCAGCCGCAACTTTGATCTTCCACTCGGCGCAGTCTCTGTTCCGTCAATCTTGAGTTGGCTTGCCTATGTGTTGGCCGGTCAGTGGGTCGCCCTAGGTGTCTGCTTCCTCTGCATTCTGTTTGCGCTTGCCTGGGTTCGGCGGGTCCCGACGATGGGACAGGCTACCCATGTGGGCAAGGTACCTTGATTGATTTGCTTCCGTTCCCTTTTTCTCTTCATCTTCTCCGTGGACCTTTCTTTTTTCCGCCCTCCTTTCCCTTCCATCATCTTTCAAATGATACCGCGGATTTCTCCCTTCCTATTTACTTGCAGATCAGCCAACAGCTTAATGGACCCAATATCCAATGGATCGACTGCGCACGATACATCACGGGCTATGATTTGGTACATCAAGGGAAAACCATGCCGGGGTCACAGACAATATCCTCGGAAAGGCAGACGGAGGAATCAGGGTCCTGTCCGAGCTGGCAAGAGCAGGTGCAGAAGAAGAGTGGGTCGAGAGAAGAGACGAGAGTAAGGTGGAGGAGGATTGAGCGGGGAAGCTTTTTCTGTACGGCCCAACACTGACTTCGCTCCTTTCTCATCAAAGCACCTCGCCACCCTATAATCCGTCCCTCTATCATCCTCTCAGCTACCCGTGCACCAATCACTCAAACGCGAATCATGGATCCAAGGAGTCACAAGGGTTGATAAGACTGTCATATCGTATATAAAATCCATACAAGGCGAAGCAAGTCCGGTATGTATTTTGGTGTGGCAGGCAAGTAGGTGGATGGCATGGTCGAAGGTAGGTAGATGAGTAGCGCAGACGCTGATGATCACTCTGCGTCTGCGCCGCCGCTTCCCGTCCCCTTGTCTCTGCAATCCCCCTTCTCTCCTTTCCTGTTCATCGGCGCTCCGTCGTCTTAGCTTTCTCATTGCTTCTGTCATATACTCCAAAATGCGCTGCCCTGTGGCTCAAGTCTCCACAATCCACCCGACGGTATCTAACAAATCGACCAGAAACTCTCTTCGCTGACCTCGCGCACCCGGCCCGTCATCATCCCCGAACGGAGCGGCGCGGCAAGCTCGTCGCCGCAAACGTCGCCTTGTTCCTCGTTCTCGTCTACCTCTTCGGCCTCGACCTCGACAACGACCCCGGCCTCCGTCTCCGTCTCGCTCGTCGCCGGCGGGCTTGGCGGTCCACGGTCGAACTGCTGGGCCTGACCCAGCCCGCGCAGTAATTGTCACGCCGAGCTGATAGGTGTCTTGAGGCCGCCGCGCTCGGCTTCGTCAGCGTCGGCCGCGTCCACTTCGACGTCGTGATCCAAGTCTTCGGCGTCGACGTCGCCGTCGATTTCGACATCGCTGGCGTCTTCGCCATCACCTTCGCTCATCAGCATCATGCCGTCGTCGTCATCATCGGGATCAATGTCTATCGACGCGGATGCTGACGCATGGTGGCTTGAGTGCATGAGATGGTTGGTGGCATAGCGGGAATAGGGTTGGCCAGAGGATGACGAGGCAGCGGATTGGAAGCCGCTGTGGCAAAATGCAGACACTGAAGAGAGGCCAGTCTTCCACGACGGGACGCCTGAATCGGATACGGAAAATGGCTGGTCGCGGTGCGGTCTGTGGGAGAGCTGATCTGCCAGGCGCGGCTTCTCGTCCACCCCTTTGAGCATCTCCCGACTGGCATCGAGCACGCGGATGGCGTACTGAAGCCACGACGCCTGAGACGCGCTCACGCTCAGCGTCCAGCGGTACTCTCGGAGGCGCGTGCGGTAAAAGTCGGCCTCCTCCTTGCCCGGCGCCGTCGCCCAAAGTAAAGATCCAAACGTTCCAATCAGCGTAAAGTTGATCTTGGACGCAAAGTACCAGAAACTCTGCAGATGCGCCGGAGTCAACCGATTAACGAAGTCCATGGCTGAGATAAGACGCGTCTTGGCCGCCGAGCGGCAGATGTACAGTAGGTAAGGGTCCGAGGTATCCGGGTCAAGCGACTGCACGATTCGTCGGTGCAGTGTGATTTCAGTCGCAAAGTAGGCCAGGTGCAATGCACCGGTTGCTGCGTGCGGTTTAGCGGGAAAGATGCCACGAAACGAGTGCGTCAGAGGCGGCGGGGTGGTATTACCAGTGCTGGACGAGGAACGCGAGCTGCTCTGGCTATCGATGCGCGTCGACGGCGGCAGTCTTGCGAACCACTCCTTCAACTTGATCTGCACGGGCTTAGCGCGCTCCAGAATCAGGCGCGTCGAGTTCTTGCCGGCGGCGCGAAAGTCTTGGATGGCAGTTTGCGTGTAAAATGTGTCCATGACTTCGGCCATGATGGCTGTCAAGGTAATCATTTGCGCAAATACGTACGCCCCCTTCTCGTCCTCGGCCGCCTCGCCCTCACCCTCTGCCCTAAGCACCTCCCCAGTCAGTGAAGCCCCCTCTTCGCAAAAGTCCTCGTCCGTCAAGGGTTCCACTGCCCAGTCAGCATTGAAGATATGAGATGGCCTGCCGTGGATCAAAGAACTCCACTTGTCTTGCATGTACAACGCCCAGGCGATGCGTTTTCGCAGCCCACGTTCCCATAGAGGGATAGACCAATTGGTGCAGTCCAGGTGTAAACCCAATTCCTGTCCAATGGCGACCAATTGAGTGGTCAAACTCCACGCATCCGAGTCTGGGCGCTGCAGAAGCAACAGACCGGCCTGAATTGTGGACAGCTTTGCACGCTCCATGGCCTTGGGCATCCACTGGTGCGCAATGGCCTCGAGTCTGGCGACATCAGGCTTTGGTAGCGAGGCCAATCTCGAGTCGTGTGACCACCACTGCAATGCCAAGATGTAGATGCCTGCCAAGAGCGGAGGAGATATTTGACGGTCGGCATCCCGATGGCGCTGCATGAACAAGCTTTTCTGGATGACGGGGAAGCTAGGGTGAACGATGCCAAAGTAAATGTCCATCAGGGTCGAGCCGTGAGGGGCCACGACAGCCTCGACGGCGTTCAGGGCTTCGGTTTCAAGATCATAGTCTTGGGTGTTTTCGTCGGGCAGCATGATGAAATGTTCATGGCTGTCAACCTTGCGCAGCACACCGAGGTCAATGGTGCTCTCGTTGCGGTGGTCGAACTGGGCGAGGCTGATGAGCAGCGGGTCGAGCGGGGTGGTTGGGCCAATGTAGCGACTGTGCTGCTTGCGTTGAAGACCAAGGGTCTCTTGCAAAGTGTGGCCGGTCGTGTCCCTGACCTGGGGCGTGTGTGGCGAGAACCTCGTCCTAGGGGAGCGTTGAAGGGGTGTTGGAGGTGGTCGTGACAGCTCCCTATCAACCGACCTGCCAAGGCAACAAGAGTCAGTACGACGCAGGACGACGAGTGGGGTCAGAGAAGGGCAGAGTAAGCTCTTGGTCGGTACCTTTTCTTGGACTCTTCCTCTTTTTGGGAATCCTGGTTGATCTTTCGCTTGCGCGGCAGCGGGCTCTGGACAAAGGTGCAGTCTTGCTTGTGGAAGTCGCACAAGACACACAGCAGGGCGCCGTCGTGGATGACGCAGCGGCTCTTACGGCGGCGGCACGCGTCACAGGGTCTCTCACGGCGCGAGCGGACGGCAGGAGTAATTTGGGTTTGGGACGAGTGCGGCTTGAGAGAAAACACGTTCTCTTTGCCGGGCATGGCAAGTTTCGATCTGGGACGGGCGGCAGCTATAGGCACAAGGTCTGATCGAGGCATAGCGGGCTGTATAGCTACGGCCGTCGACATGTCGTTTGTGACGGAGATGACCAAGCTCCTACCTGATAGACAGATCTGGGTATATCAGATTGTGGACCTGTGGATGCGGGTTGGTTAGTACCCGCTCAAAGGGTCGAGGGTCTGGCGGGCTGCGAACCAGTGATTAACCAGTTGATCAGTGACGTGAATTGATCAGGCCGCCCGGGCTGATAAGAGATGGCAGCCGACAAGGTTGGAGAGTCAAATGGAGGATGGTAGGTGGAAGGCGGTGGTGGAGGACAGTATGGATATCTAGGTGGACGGGCTGCTTATCGCCGTCTTCGAGCCTCCAAAGAGGTAGGGATGCCGCGAGAGCACTGCCGGGCGTAGACAAGCCAACCCCAACGGGATCACCAGTCTAGAAAATGGAAAGTGGAAAATGGGAATTGGGCAATGCTCAAGGGCCGTGGGAGAGGAAGATGAGAAAGTGAATGGTACGTTCCGTCATTGAGAATACAAAGGACGGGCAGTAGTCAAGCGGCGCGGCGCGGCGCGGCGAGCAAGCAGGGGCGGCAACAAAACTCAGTTGCTCTGCTGCTGCTTTGCTTTGCTTTGCTTTGCTTTGCTTTGATGTCGGGCCAAGTCCAAGAGGAGGAGCGCGGGTGGGTGGTGGTGGTGATGATGGTCGTGAAGTTTTGGGTGGTGCTGTGCTGGCCCTGCAGACGTCGAGTTATAGATAAGACATGGGTTAAGTGTAATAATGGATGCCTTGGCGTGGCCTTGGTCACGGTTACGTACTAGATACTCTCTTGAACTACTGCCCAAGCCCTCTGTTTCTGCCTTATCAGACGCCGTCGATTGGCCCCAGCCGTCGTGTCTATTACATCGCCTATTACTCACATGAATTGACGCGTCCGACGACACGGCTCACCATTTTTGACGTAACCCTCTTCCAACAGCTGCATGTTCTCCGCATCTCAATACTGCTGGTATTGATTTCTCCGCCACTTCTTCCCCTTGCAACGCCTCTCCGCATCTCTTCGCCCTCTCACGTGATCTCCTTTCGATGCCGTTCTGTTGTATGGTTATGGCTATGGTTACCCTTTCGATGTCGTTGATGTGCTACTCTCTCCTCGCCGCCAATCCTCACTAGGACTCCGGCCACCACAACCAAGCGACCCAGCTTGACCACATCCTCGCACGACCCGAGCCCCCATTAGCTAATTCTTTGCTCTTCAAGTTCCGCAATTGGGCAACACTGCATGCGCCATGGCGCGCCTGCGCTTGCCCCTGCGCCTTGTCCGCTGTCTAGAAGTAGCAAGATACGCACCCTCTCCCTCACCTTGGCAATCTGCTTGACCAAACCCATTTCTTGATGATTACCTAACTCGCCATCCGATCGTCCCGGTCCCTGCCGCTGTCTTGTCCGTTCTACCTGCTAGTCGTTTGCAGATTATACACCATCCTATGCCTTCAATCTGCGCGTGTTGCCCCAAACGCGGCCACCTTCCACGCCCGTCATGTTGTCTATGGCGTCGTGATTCAGCCACCATCCGTCTAGGACGAAAGAGCCGCCGAGCGTCCAGGCAAGCAAGCTAAACTGCCGCATGATGAAACGCAAATCATGGGCATTGATCAAGCCGGTGCGAAACTAGGTCGACCACTCCCGAAACCCTGACCAACTCGCCCATGAAGAGCCGCAGTCCGCTTCTGACTAAAACAAAAAACTTGCTGTGCATGCACAGGTTTCTGACAAGAGAGACCAAAAGCATGGTTTCACATGTCAATCAAAGACCAAAGTCTGACGCCGACGGACTGCCGGCGCGGCCATGTACCGTGTCCCGGTCCGCGCTATCCATCCGACTCGGGCCCTGCTC
Source organism: Phyllosticta ampelicida (assembly GCA_020351975.1). Taxonomy (NCBI): domain Eukaryota; kingdom Fungi; phylum Ascomycota; class Dothideomycetes; order Botryosphaeriales; family Phyllostictaceae; genus Phyllosticta; species Phyllosticta ampelicida. Next base: position 14,059 of record JAIFKG010001129.1, on the reverse strand, counting down.
TCGTCCATGACGCCCGGTCACCGAACCACAAACGCACCCCGCCAACGATCACTTTCCGTCACCGCTGCTGTTATTGGTTGAAAAATCAATGATCGTCTGCCTCTGGAGGGTTTGCAACAACTACGTGGTGGACGGGTGTGGAGAAGGCGAGGGGAACAAAAGGACAGCATAGCCGAGAACTATTAGGGGCGCTCATATACCACCCACCTCGTCGACTACCGGATACAGTAAATCCCGTAATCAACTACTTCGCAACCCTGCGCACTTCGAATATTCGAATTTCTCCGCCGCAGCCGTCAACCAAGCCATCACCTGTGTTCAATTCCCCCCTCTCAGAGCAACGCAGATCATCTGTCCCTTTACCATCTTGACTAAAACAGTCCGTCTCCCTTCGGCCGCTTGGCACGCTGTACTCCTCTCCACCCAGGTCCACCCATTCCTATATTCCCAACATATAGCCAGCCAGCCAAGCAGGCCGCCCGGCCGGCCCAGCGTAGCCCTCTCTCTGCAACACAAACTCAGCCTCCAACGGGCCCCCTTGGCACATGGCCCGACACGTCTCGGCGCAGGCGGCAGCTGCAGTCGCCTTCCACGTGGGTGCCTGCCGAGAAACCAGTGACGTGATAGCCTCGCTTTCGGCCACAGTCTCTTTCCCTATTAGTCACTCGCCTCTTGTTTGCGGGCAAGACGCTATTTAACCTGTCGTTCATGTGCCTAGAATGGCAAAATACCGCTGTTCGTCCGTCTGCGTTATTGCACTGTCGTCGTGCGAATCAGGAGACTGCCCTGCCTGAATGCTTTTCGACCTTCCTATTCAGACCGCAGGGGCCCGTGATTGTGGACGATGGCCGATTTGCACATCCGTCCGTTGGACGACCGCCGGATGAAACTATTTGATTCGTGTTGGACCGACAAGGAAGTTGAGAGTGACGTGATGGCCGAGCTGTTAGTGGATTTGATGGTTTCTCACGGGCAGTATAGGCTGACTCAGTCTGCTATACTTGGCGGTTTGGCGAGGTAGGTATGAGCTTTCTCCATTGCACAACAACACTTCGATGATATTATCATCATTTGCCATGCCACTCCCAGGATTCCCCGTTTTTCAAGTAGCCTGGATGCTATTCATGTTCAATCATCACAGAAACTGTAGCATCTCTCAAGTCCTGGTCGCGGAGATCGGAGCTGTAAATAGATTGGCAATTCAACGTGAACAGGCACTTCAAGGGTAAATCAACTTTGACAGTATCTGAATTTCGGGCCTACCTCTTCTTTTTCAAGCTCACAAACGCCCTCCGAGGTGTTTCCAATGACTTTCCTTGATTTGTTCTGTTCTCGATCTCTTGCGGCACAAATGTGGCGTGACTCCTTTCCGGGAAGTTCGTTTTGTCAAAAGACGTAGGAAATTACCTCTCCGCGCTTCTCAAAGTATGAAACTGTGTGATATATCTATGATCTTCATCTTTCCTTTACTTTTCCTTTCAGTCTTGATCAAGCGGCACTCGCCCCAGCCTTTCACCAAACTTGTCCTGCCACAGCGTCTTACTCTTCGGCCGCCTCTCGTCCCTCCGGTATCGCCAATATGGCTTGTGTCACCATCTCAGCCCAAACAGAAGTCGGTGTGGCAGTCCAGCATAAAGCCGGAAATATATTGTCTCCGACTACTCCCGCAAGAGGAGCCGCCCGGGATATGTAATACCCAACAGAAAGGCAGCCATGATGAGCCAGTAGCCTATGGCTTTCTAATTCTTCCCAAGCGTGGCATTCGTGAGCTGCAAGAGAAAGGTGATGCCACAGGGAAGGGGGCAACCAAGACGCTGTCTGTACCAGAGGAATCTGTGAAAATTGACAGATCAGCAAGCGATTTTGAGCAGAAGACATTCGGATTCAACTCTTCCAGAAATACAAAGGAATATAATACTCACATGAGCCCGACACCAGCAGCGATGAGGCACGCAATGACCAGACGCAGGAAGACCCCGCAGAGCAATGGGAAACTAACGGTACCAAAGTCAGCGGGACGGCAATGGCCCAATACAAACTCGGACTTAAAGGCCGGCTGCCGCAAGTATGATGTTTGTTACTGGTTCAACGTACGTGTGTATTATTACCAGGGCTTGGACAAAGGATATGGGAATGTAGAGCCCAGGGTACAAGGTGAACACCGTCGTCCGTCGCATCTGGACCAGATCCAGCTGCTTTTGAGTCGTACTGCGAATGCGGTCGATATCACTGCTGAAGCTTTCCATCTCTCCGAAGAAATACTTGAGCTTTTCTGGATGGGGCCCCAATGTCATGGACGCGGTGTGTGTATTACACCGCATTCAGGCTCTCACGCAGAAAGTCTCTCCCGCATGTGAGATAGTGCAACTTCTACGATTTTCATGGACTGGCCGTGCCATATTTCAGCTTCGGATGGATCTCCAAAAGTTGTTCAATCACTAGGATCTTGCGTGATTTATTTGACGGGCGATGAAACAGGCTGATGTTGATTTGGGCCGAAAACACGCATGTCAGAATTGACTTCGGCAGTGGAATCGGTCAGCATTCTGTTACTCGCATGTTGTTTTTCGGGCCCCCGAAGGCCTTATGACTACGGGGGAGAGGGTTTGATGCCAGTCTGTGAGAAACGAGGTAGTGTTTGGCTGATAATGATTCTTCTAGCTTGACGCTCGGTGGGGTTCTGCTTATGGATGGTTGATCGATTTGTTACTTTCCTAGATCGTCTCAGCATGCAGCAATGCTTACTGACGGGTATATGCACACGGAGTAGGTGATGGTTCATGTATGACAGTCGCCAGTCTCGTGAAGGTAGCCGCGCACTAACCCAAATTTGTAGGTGCAGGGCCTTGGTGCAAGAAGAGCTGTGATCTTGTCGAGAACCCATCTGCTTTTCTATCGCCAAAAAATGCGAACGTGAAAGAAAATCCCACCAACATCATCTGTCATGTTAACATTCGATTTTCTGGACCAAAGCTCAATGCAAACATGGTGACAACACCCCACATCGCTATTCTTTTGATTCCATATTTTACAGCGAATACACACCATCACAAGCTTCCTCCTCTTGGCATCTACCTACAGCTGATGCTAATGTTTGTACAGACCTTTGATGGCCGCACTCCGAGTGTCAGTCACGGTTCCCCTGCTACCGACACTTCCGCTGCGACTGCTACCGGTGCCCTCGGCCAGTCTGCTACTACTGCGAGTCGAATGCGCGTGTCCAGCATCGTCAGGCACGGCATGATCCCCTATCAGCGTCGATGAATGTCTTCGATGCGTGCTTGGGCTCCGCACCTCGCCCGAGCTTTCCTTGCGTTGGTGCTTACTCTTCAGGCTTCCACTGCGCTGGAGGTTGGGCTTGTCAACCATGCGGTACACCGGCCGCTCCGAAATTTCAGCTGCATCTCGATCAGATCGCGAGGCGGTGCGCGTGTGAGAAGATGACAGCTCCGTCTTTGGCCTCTCACTAGCTGCTGCAGGCTCCACGACCGTCGCAGTGTCCCCATTACGTGACTTGGTGCTTTTGACGCTCGGGGCCTGGTTTTTGCTGCTAGGCGAATTTCCACTTTTGACGCTTTCGGCCTTACAGCTTGGGGCCGGAGAGGCTGGAAGGGGACTGGCAGTAGTCTTTGCTTCTTCTGTGGACCTTTCTCCATTCACGCTGGCAGGTTTGCTGCTTGGTGGAGTGGGATTATTGGGCCCGTCTCGTTTGAGAGTGTGCGCTGGTGTCCCATAGCGACGTGGAACGGCAATGTACTCAGCTTTGGGGTCTTCCTTCTTCTCTTCGACTTTCGATTCAGCTTCTACAGCGTCTTTCTCTTCCGGAGCAGGCGTCGTTTCAACCGATTTCTCGTTCGCTCCCTCGGTGGTCGTTACGGCCGGTTCTGGAGTAGGCTCTTCCGTGGGCGTTACTTCTGGTTGCTTCTCTGCCGATGCCTCATCGGCCTTCTCTTCAGTACTCTCCTTTTGCTCTGGCCTCTCTCCTGCAGCTGCGTCGCTTGTGATCTTCTCCTTCTCCTCGGCATTTGCCTCGCCAGAGGCAGGCTCCTCTGCAGGCTTGATTTCTGCCCGAGTCTCCTCGACGGGCTTCTCGCCAGGCTTGTATTCTATAGACCTCTCCTCCGAAAGCGTTCCTTCAGCTGCTTTTTCCCCAGCTAGATTGTCTTCAGAAGATTTGTTGTCTTCCGCGGGCTTGTCTCCCGTAAGAGTGTTAGCTGCTGCTTTCCCTGCTGATTTAACTTCCGAAGGCTGGTCGTTCGCAGGTTCGTTCGCGGCAGTCCTTCCAGTTTCCTCTTTGGGACTACCCTCCTGTGGAGCGTTGCTAGATGTTTGCCCAACAGAATCCTGTGTAGTAGACTCAGAAGTAGAGGGACTTTCAGGTTTCGTTTCCTCCTGCAGAGCCTCTGTCGTCTTTTCGCCCTCTGCAGCCTTTTGATCAGAAGTCTCAGCTGATTGCGGTATTGGTGGCTCTTTAAGGGCATCCAAGATTTCTGTCTTCTCTTCTTGCGGGAATGACTCTTCCGCCTCGCTGGCATCGACTGCACCCTCCGAAACAGAAGCCTCGTCCTCTTTTCCCTCCTTATTGCCCTCACTGCACACCTGCTCAGCAGACTTCTGTTCCGAAGGTGCGGCGGCGCTCTCGGTCACTTCGGAAACCTTATTATGATGAACAGCGTCGGCTGTTCCGTCTCCTGTCTCGGATGCTCCCCCTGCGGTAGGTACGGGGCCAAATGCTGCGTATTCGTCCTTCTTGGGGCGGTCTCCATCGGGGTTTTCTTCCTTGGATTTCGATTCAGCACTGTCGTCCTTCTTGTCTCCTTGCGGAGCGTCAGCATATTCCGTACCATCTGAACCGCCAGTGATGCCCAACTCTTTGAGACGTGTCATAACAGGTGCCGAGTCCTCGTATAACGCCAATCCATAGCTGTATGTGCAGCCATCATCTATCTTCCCATCAGCGTGTTCGGGGTTCGCCTTGGCAAGCTTTCGCTTGTGTTCCCTCCTGATGACAGGAAACAATCTCAGGAGCACCTTTGAACTCTTTGTCGCATCCTTATCATCAAGGTCGCCGATCGAACTGACTGGATAGACAGGGGAGTCGAAATGTTGCGTTGGCCAGAAGAGATCACTCTCATCTTCAGCACACGTCTCGCCAGGGGCTGGCAGGGTCGTTGAGATGACTTCGCGCTCAATGCAAGCAAACCTCCACGTCTCAGCGGCCAACTTCACAATCCGGCGCACCTCAGCTCGGACAAGCTCCTCGTCAATCCTGTTCGCCAACATGGGTTTCAAGGTTTTGCAAATCTCATCGACAACAGAGCTAGCAGCAGCGTTGATGCGTCGTTTTGCGTCGTGTCCACGGAACAGTGCGCTCAAGGTGTGCTGGCGCCATGTGGCCTCGCTTAATGGATCTTTTTCTCGTAGTTGCGTGCTAATTTCTTTCAGAAGCTTCACGCTCGCATCGGCATCGCCGTCGAGACTGAAAAAGAATGGTTCAAAAATGCGGTTCGTCAAGATTTTGGAGATGCTGTACATGGCACACGAGACTCTAAGGTGAGCAGCCGAGGTACTATCGGCGATGGAATCCGGAACACCAAGAGGCAGGTGGCTCTGCATATCAGCTGGTGGCGGATCTGGCAACTTCCTGAAATAGTTCGATGATACAGCGAGGATTTGCCTCTGAAGACGGGAGAAGGCACCCAGACTGGAAAACAAAGTTAGTTGGTTGTTCTCTCAACATATCAGAAGCGGCTTTAAACAGGATATCGAGGAATAGAAAATTGGATTGAGAGCTAAAAACATGAACGGAAACAGATAGCCCATTAAAACGCATCAACGCCCTCATAATTTTTCACATCATGCAATTTGAGCTTGGGCAATGGACTTACTAGTACTCATCACCCTTGCTTCTGACAACGGGCGCCTCTCCAAACCCCTCGATTATCTTCTGCATGCGCTCCTTCTCGGCGCCAAAGTTTCCGGCAATGTTCCTGAGCTCTCCAACGACTCGCTCGAGATTGACCTTATCCTCGTCCCACTCTTTCCTCATGGTCTCTCGTTCCTTGGCGAAGGCCTGTCTCTCGTCTTCCGACTTCTTTTCGGCGTCGGCATGGACTTTCTCCATCGACTTCTTGATGTCCTCTTTTTCGGCCTTGTGCTGAGCTTGGAGCGATTCACGTTGCTCATCCCAACCCTTCTTCAAGTGCTCACACTCTTCCGTCCAACCCTTCTTTAGACTTTCCCTCTCGGCGTTCCATAGGTCGCGGCTCTCGCGCTCCTTCTTGAGTGCCTCTTCGTAGTTGGAGAGAGCGGCATTGAGCTTCGATTCCAGCTCCTTGCGGACCTGTTCAAAGCTCTCTTCCAACTCCCTCTTCTGGCGCTGAAACTCGGAGAGGAGCGAATCCTTGTCCTTGACATGCTCGTCAATCATTTGCATCCTGCGCCTCTCCGACTCGTCGTGGTAGTCCTTTTGCATGCGATCAAACTCGACGGCGAGGGCCATCTTTTCAGCGTCCGATGCCTCTCTGATCTTCTCGAGGGCTTCTTGGGCCTCTGCCTTGAGCTTTTCCTGTGACTCGTGAAACTCCTTCTGCAAATGTTTCTTCTCCTCGACAAAAGTTCTCTCGAGTTCGCGCTTATCCTCGGTAGCCTTCTCCTCAACTTGATGCTTGTCAGCTTCAATCTTCGCCCTTTCTTCCTCGAGTTTGGCCGTGGTCTGCTCAAGTTTCGACTTGGACTCTTCGAGTTCAGCAGCCTTAGTCTTCACATCTTCGAGCTCCTTGGACAACGTCTCCTTGTCCGTTTTGGCTGCGGCCTCGAGAATCGTCTTTTCCTCCTCGACTGCCTTCTTCTGCTGCTCTAAGCTCGCAGTTGCCTCTTGCATTTCGATCTTTGCCTTTTCCGCATCGGCGATTTGCTCCTGAAGCTCCCTGCGCTTGTCTTCCAGGTTGCCGATCTCAAGCCTGAGCTTGTTGCTCTCGTTGGAGTGGTGCTTGGCAGCCTCTGCCAATTCCTTTGTCAGCTTATCAATGTAATCTTCCTTGCGCTGAAGAGCGTCCGCCTGGGCTGCTTCTGTCTTGCGAATCAACTCCTCACGCACACCAAGCTGACCACGCGTTTCATTGTACCGCGAGAGAAGGAGGTGAAGGTCAGGTATGGCTGATGAGATGCGAGAGAGCAAGTTCCCTGCGTCATCTTCGATTGCGGACCCATTGCCACCGCCAGTCCCACCCTGAGGGGAGGCCATTTCACCGAATGCGCTTGCACGTGATTCGGTGGAGATGTGGTGCTGATTCGAGTAAGACGGGGGGAATCGTGGTCCATTGTATCCACCATAAGGCGGATAGTGCAGTAGAGTTCCTTGGGGAGCTGTCATTGACATGCTGGACGAAGGGTAAAAGTGCCCTTGTTGATAACCGGACATGTGTGGCGAGCCGTACAGATCGGGGTAGGCAGGATGGTAAGAGGGATGCCCTGGTGGTATTGGGAACGCCGTGAGTGATGGAGAGCGCGGTGTATGATTGCCGCTTCTTGCCTCGATGTACGAGAGTGATGGGGAGGCCTTTGGTAGGTCTGGTTTGACTGACACCGACTTGGGAGAGGGGTTAGTGACTGTCGCCGGGGCTGGGACTGCGGAGTGATAGGAGGTAGTAGCCTGATCCAGCTCCTGTGGTGGATCGCCCTGTTGGGAGGCGCTGTCTGATGGGGATATGGTGTCGGTCGGAGGAGCGCTGGATTGAGGGAGTCTCAATTCGGTTTGTTCCTTTGCTTTCTTGGTAACCTGAGACGGGTTTTCGCTCTTCACACTCTGAGAAACTTGGCTATGGGTATTTGGCGTGGCTATCGTCACAGGTTCAGCTACCTCGTTCTTTGGATGGATTTGAGTGTTGCTCTTGGTGGTCTGCGACAGATTCTCGCCTCTCCCGCTCTTAGATACCTGGCTATTGTTCTCTAGTGGAGCCATTGTGACTGTGTTGGCTGCTCCGTCTTTTGATTGAGGACTACTCTTCTTACTGTCTGGTGGCGTGTCTGGAAGTGGTTTTGAAGTGTTGGTAGCCCCATTCGGTTCGCTTGCCTTGGACTGGCTCGCCAATGAGACACTAGACTTCGCTTTTGGCGAGTTCTTAGAGGATAGCTCCTCGTCTTCGCTCAGGGCGTCTTCGACTGTAGGTTGGAGTGATTGGAGGGTTGCTCTAGAAGCAACAGATGCACTCGACGGCGCAGGAGAAACGGGCCGGGACCTGTGGGACGAGTGGTTGAGAGAGATGACAGAGGGAGCCGGGCTGGGGTGTCTCGACTTATGAGACGAGAGAGCAGGTGATGGAACAGAAGGTGTTAGGGGAGGGAGGTTTTCCGGTTGAACCTGAGGACTTGTCGGGGGAGTATATTCACTTTGTCGGGATGAGTTCTTAGGGGCCTTGCCCTTGGGGCGGTTGTCCCCTTCTTTTTCGAGGAGTCTCCTCGTTCTTGGTGAATACATGACTTCCGCTCGGGAGGATGGCTCTGATATAGAAGAATGGTAAAGGCAAAGTTATATCTTATCACAACAAGGCGACTTGTCGAAGAGTAACAAATGATGGATGCACTCCTGATTGCGTGGAAGCATTGAGCGGACGAGAACGACTAAGTACGGACGTGAAAATCGATTATCGATGCACTGCGTGGCGACAAATTACTTTTGTGGAAGGAGGTACATGACTTGGGATGAATTTCTACCCAAAGCGGGCATCAAGAGCGGTGTCGAAGAGAAGCGATGCCATAGCTAGGCGAAGCTGGCGCGTAATGGAATGGGACCAGAGCAATGAGAGCGAAGAAATCAAGGACGAGGCTGGGGTTTACGAGAGAACAGTCATGACCTCAACAGATGTCAAGAGACAACTTGTCCAGAAGCGTTTGACGATGGTTGCACAGATATACGTGTACGCGATCATCCCAAGCGTAGGATCCACTCGATGTGATTCAAATGAGAGGAGGCTATAGAGGAGAGGGTTGAGTGGTGAGATGCGGGGACAAGGCGCAGCTGCAAGGTGCCTCGGTGACGCACACATCCGCTGCGTGGTTTGACACGGTTGGCCATTAAAGGAGCATGTGAACGGTGACTGTTGCGGAGAAAAGATTCGAGACTGGAGAGGAGCTTTCAGTCGGGCGGCAGTGAGGCGAGCGTGTTCAAAATAGAGCGTCCACAGTAAGACGGTGGCATTCTAGGCGCCAGTCAAAGCGATGACGACGATTGGTGCGAGACGAGAGGAGGAAACGGAAGCGAGAGCGATGGCTAGCAGCGGACGGGAGATATCAGAGATGTGCCGGTGGAGTCGAGATGGAATGCTCGCCAAGGGTTGTGGTGTTGTGGTTGGTGGTCCTTGGCCTTCGCGGCGGGTGTAACTACCTAGGTGGCTGCCCGCGTGGTTTTCTTGGATGGGATTCCGCTCCGCGTCCACCTGAATTACTGTCTGCTTGAGCTCCTCAACACCCTCTTCTTGCTGCTCGTACTGCTCGCGCCGATTTCAAACGCTCCGCGATGAGCTCTGACATCCTCTCAGTTGATTCTTTGGTCTTGCGGCATGCCAAAGCCGAGACAGAGAGCCGTAGTGCTCTCATCCTCAGACCATGAGCCTGACGATCCGAAACCTCCAAACAGCCCACCATCCCGCCGCCAGATCGCTCGTTCCAATATCAAACCAAAGTCCAGATCTCAGCCGTCTCGTCAGAGATCAGCCTCGTTATCGAAATCAACTCAGATTCCCTCGAGTAAACCCCAAACCGTGAAGACCAAGACTATCCAATCTTTTCTCCAGAACGCAGCCAAAAAGCAGCGGCCGAAGCTCTCATCTCCGGACGATAACGGACAGGACCATGATCTGGAGGACCGCAAAGACGCCATACAGGACGATTCGCTAGACGACTCAGCTCCGTTGGGAGCCAGGCTTCACGGTCGGACCTCAATCACCGCACTTGCCGCCCGTAAACGTTCGCGGGATACTTCCATTGGTCTTGGGGAGGTGGATGCTGATGCGCCTTTGAGCGGGAGCCAAAAGTTCCTCAAGTCGGCTGCTGGTCAAAGAAGGCCCACGCCTGTGCAAGAACCAACATCTGTTGCCATTGTCGATACCAGGCCTTGGGTGGACAGGTTCTGCCCGAAAAACCTCGACGAGCTCGCTGTGCACAAGAAGAAGGTTGCAAACGTCAAGCTATGGCTCACCAACGTCTTTTCAAAGCGCGAGCACAAGAGGCTTCTCATACTTAAAGGTGCTGCTGGCACAGGCAAGACGACGACCCTGAATCTGCTGTCGCAAGAATTGGGATTTGCAATCAACGAATGGAAGAACCCAGTTGGGTCCGACTTCTCATCCTCAACCTTTGTGTCTCTGGCCGCTCAGTTTGACGACTTCATGGGCCGGAGTTGGAAGTTCGGAAGCTTGACTTTCGATACTGGAGAGTCAGCCAAAGGCTCTTCTCCGCCAAAGGCATCCGGCAATCAATTAATCTTGATTGAAGAATTTCCAAACACATTCGCGCCATCGTCGCTCGCGTTGCAATCATTTCGCTCCGCTATCAATCAGTTCCTTTCATCCTCCATACCTTCTCCGGGTTCAACTTTCAGCCGCTCAGCACATGACATTCCGGTTCCAATTCCCGTAGTCATGATTATTTCAGAGACGCTTCTATCGGCAACCGCATCCGCTGCAGACAGCTTCACTGCTCACAGACTTCTTGGTCCGAGTATCATGAATCACCAAGGAACTACGGTCATTGAGTTCAACCCTGTTGCCCCAACCTATATCGCCAAGGCGCTCAAGCTCGCGTTGACCAAGGAAGCCCAAACGTCCAAAAGGTTGACCGCACCAGGCCCGCTCGTCGTAAAAAAACTTTCAGAGATCGGCGATATCCGCAGCGCAGTGTCGGCCCTTGAGTTCTTGTGCCTCCGTGGCGACGAGACAGGTGACTGGGGCGGCACCGTGAAACCCAAAAAGGGAAAGAAGGCCGCAGATGAAATACCTCTCACGGGAATGGAACAGAAGTCCCTGGAAATCATCTCCCAGCGAGAAAGCACTCTGGGAATCTTCCACGCAGTTGGAAAGGTGGTTTACAATAAGCGAGAGGGGCCCTCCCGGCTACCACATTCACCTGCGCACCTACCCCAACACCGAAGACCTAAGCAGTCTGAAGTTGACGTTGATGCTCTCATAGATGAGCTCGGCACGGATATTCAGACCTATGTTGCCGCCCTCCATGAGAACTACGCCCTTTCTTGCTGTGGACCCAGCGAGGAGGACACACTGGATTCTCTGAACGACTGTATCGACGTACTGTCCGATGCTGACATTTTGTGCCCGGACCGCTTCAGTGCGATTGGAGCAAACAGACGTGCTTATCAAGGCATCGGTACAGACAGCCTGCGCCAAGACGAAATGAGCTTCCAGATTGCAGTCCGGGGACTGCTGTTCGGTCTTCCATCACCTGTCAAAAGACCGCGCGTTGACAACTTATCCGGGGCCAGATATGCAGGAGTTGCACAATACCAAATGTTCTATCCTACGTCAGCCAGAGTTTGGCGTCTGCAGGAAGAGCTGGAAGGCCTCATAGAGCACACTAGCAAGAAGGCACAGGAGGGTCTCATGGCTCCTATACCTTGCAAAAAAAGTGATTCTATTCAAAGACTAACCTCCGGTTCCGAGACGCCAGTGGTGGACCCCACAAGCGATCAAATCATTGCTTCCGTTCTGGGCATCAGCGGCTCCATGAGGCGAGAGATGCTCCTCGAGCGTCTACCTTATATGGCCCAAATGATGAAGACAATGGAAAAGCACGTGTTCAATGGTCGCGTTGATTTTTCGGAGCTCCGTCGCGACCTGGAAAAGGTGACGAGTTTCAGCAAATTTGGAATAGGCCCCAACACGCCAGCCAGCGTGGATGAGAGCGACGCCTTTGATGACTGGGCTTCAAAACATGACTCTCGAAGCGCATTGCCGTTCAGGCAGTCAAAGCCACCAACAGCAAAGGGCGCAATGGCCACGGAATCAGCATCGTCCGGAGTTGCCAACACTACGGAAGTTGGAGAGAAAGGCATCGCCGATCTGGTGCTCGCCGATGACGACATTGAGGACTTTGAGTAAACGAAAGACGGAAAATTAGCCTGTTTCAGCCGGTCGGAAAATGCAACTGTATCAAGCATCTGAGCTGGAGTCTTCCAAAAAGGGGGCGGCAACGGAAGGCCGGGGGCGGAATGGAAACAATAATGCAATGCGCTGGCTGAGGGTCGCTCGAGCTGGTCTGTTTGTAAATGAAGTCACGGCGTTGAAGAAGAAAGGCTTTGTGTTGCTCGGTGTTCATTGCAGTCGAAATTGACCTGAGGAGAGGGTAGGCAGAGAGAGAGAGAGAGAGAGAGAGAGAGAGAGAGAGAGAGAGGGAGGGCGAGAGAGACAGACAGTCAATTGGCAAGCAGGGTTTGCACCGCACAGAAGTGGCAGCAGTGTATAGGGAGCTTAGTGAGGTACTGTCGTGCAACCTGAGCATCACGGCGGCTCCACGAGCATCACATTGAAACATGGTCACGCCAGCGTGGCCAGCCAACAATAATTCTTCCCTACATACTCGAAGCATCAATCACTGTTTGCATACATTCTCTCCTATGCCTGGGCTTCCGGTAGGCCATGCCACGCTATGCCGTGCGTATCACGGTGAATATCATTGAAGGGAGAATACGTACACTGTCATGGCAACGAGGAAGGGGTGAGACATGCGTGAGATCGTCCAGGTGGCTTACTTGCTGTCCCTCCATCTGTCCGTCGTGTCGTGGCCATGCATACAAACGAGGGGGAAGGTAATTCAGCACGGCGGCGCCACGACGACAAAAGTCCTCTTTCGACAAGACAACACTTGGAGCCAAGCCAATGAACGCACAAGAATACACCGGCGGCAGTCCGTTCGTTCGTTCGGAGATGAGCTACGCCGGAGAAGGGGTAGGGGTAGGTACGAGGCAGGGGCATGCTGGAAGATCATTCCATTGGAAAGTATGCTTGCTTCGTTCTTCGGACTCTGCTGAGCAACGAACGTGCTCGGCGGTCGGGTCTGCTCGAGACACGGAGGATTTGTCTCGTGTGGCACAAGACAGCCATTGGTGGAAGCGCTGGCGCAAATGGTGTATTCCGTCCATAATCAATCCACGCCAGGTGTATGATTGGCGGTTGCAGACCAGCCAGTTGTACATGCAGAACCACATGTCAACGGCTGGAGCGGTGGGGTTGTTTGCAAATCTTTTGTATTCAATTTGGTAAATTGGGGGGTTTTATGGGTCGGAGTCAGCGGCGTTGCCGTCTTGCACTGGTCTTTTATAATACAGAGAATATTTCCTCTCATCGAACCAACAGATATTTGACTGTGTACATATCCGAGCCGAATTTGTCTCCGTAGCCAGGAATGCTGACCCCTCTAGAAACCTCGCAAGGGTCAGCCAGGGGAACATTGAGAAGAAGAAAAGGAAACTGTCAACTTTGTTCGTCAACACGTGAAAGCCCGTAACCCGACGCAATGCAGGAGAGAAAGTTTGTACAAAGCAGCAACAGAAATGAGGGGGTATATGGGATGGCGCCGGTGTCTCCAATATCCTCCGGTGACGGAGCTCCCATCTACGATAGTTTTACTCCCATTGCTCCCCGCCACCAAACCTCGATTGGAAATGTGTACCATGTCGAACTGTAACCCGGCAGAGCGAGTATGTGCGACAGGTCTAGAAGGCATCAAAAATCCAAACAGAAAAGAAGAAAACCATTTGCGCAGATGAAAAGCACAAAACAACAGTAGCAGAAGGGGAATACCCTGGTTCAATCTGATAACCCCCGTCGATACATGAGATCGAAAGTCTCACTCCGCTGAGAGAAAACAAAAACACGCTCGCTTGTCGTGACTCGTGACTGAAACAACCGGAACACATGAAGGACGCATGTGCAATGTGAGTCGTCCATAGGTCTGCGAGCGAGCCCGTGGGGGCGAAACGCAGTGTCTCGTATCAGGGCCTGGCGGCACATGAGAGGATATCGTGTATACAAAAAAAGGGGGGGGG
>JAIFKG010001128.1:0-12355 GCA_020351975.1 Phyllosticta ampelicida | reverse complement strand
CTTTCTTCTTCTTTCTTCTTCTTTCTTCTTCTTTCTTCTTCTTTCTTCTTCTTTCTTCTTCTTTCTTCTTCTTCGTCCTTCTTCTTCGTCCTTCTCCTTCTTCGTCCTTATTCTCGTCCTCCTTGACTATGCATGCCCCATACCATGCACCATCGCCTGTGACGACTTTGCCTGCCCAACGCACGCTCCCAAAACAAAGCAAGTACGCACAACCCAATCCGGTCCAAGCCTATCCTATCCTAAACTGTCCAATCTATGCAGATACCAAAGAACCAAAAAACAGGTGTGGAGAAGAAAAAGGCTGAATTCACCAGTCCGTCTTTTTGCGTTTGGTGATTTGGAGAAAAAACAAGAGTTGTTTTTTCAACCGACCAAACTTGTGCCCAGAGTCAACACCAACAAACCCGTTATTGTGTTTTGAGACGGTAAGACCGAGCATCAACGCCGACGATCATCATAGGGGTCAGATTACCAAGTAAGATAAAGGGTGAGATGAGAATGGAAAGGAGAAGAGTATGTGCAACAGAATCAACAATCGACGAATCGAATTCTTGACTCGACTCGACTTGCCATGTCACACTGCCGTCCCAAGTCAACAGACCAGGCACTGTTTTCCATGCCCGTTTAGATGCTGCCGTAACGATTAGCACAACCATTCTGTAACGCCCAAATCGAACAACTTACTAAATCTCCAACGGCGCAATCTGATCAACAGCATAGAGCCACCCACCATTCGCCTCCTCCTTCTCAAGCCAGTCGTACGGCCACGCAACGAGGTGGCCTTGGACGAGCTCCAAGAGCGTCTCGGCGTCCTCTTTGCTCAGCAGCGATGCGTCGTCTCCCGCCTGGAATGCCTTCGTGCTGCCACGCGTAGGAGCGCGCTTGCGGCGGCGTTGACTGCCCAGCGGCTTGCTGGGCTGCGGGCCTGCGGCATCGGCTGAGAGGGGTGTCGCGATATTGGTGGTTGAGCTCGAAAGGTTTGGCGGTGCGTTGATGGTGATGGTGCGTTCGCGCTGTCTATTTGCCGGAACTGTCGATTCCGAGGCGATGGATTCGCTTGCGCCATCGATCGGGCTTAGGGGTGTCGAGGAGAGGCCGCCTGGGGATAGACCGCCGCTGTTGGCTTTTTCGTCGAGATTCGCGCCGTTGGGCTGCGAGGTCGCGGTGGAGGGTTTGCTTGTGCTGTGGTCTGTCGTATCCATGCCCAGGTCGAGATGGAGGTGGTCGGCAATCTTCTCGCCCATGTGGCCCATCGTCTTTCCAGCCTCGTGGGCCTTTTCATGTGCCTTTCTGTTGATTGTCGTAGCTGTCCCTGGAGGACCACTGTCCTTGGCCGCCTTTGCATCTTGCCGGGTGTACATTGTCCCCATGCTTTTGGCAAATCGCTCCTCGAAAGCCGAGTACTCGCGGTATTCTTTCCATGTCCGGACCTCACTGTCCGGCATGCAGCGAAAGACTTGTCGGTAAATCTTGGTGTTGTTCTCTGCAACAGTGTGCCACGTATCGATATAGAAGGAGTCATTGATTGGGTCAGCCATGCAGTCCGTGGTCACGACAGGACGACGCATCGTTGCAAGAAGTGCGTTGATAATCTCGTTGCCCTTGGCAGTGAATGCGTGAGCGACTGGGGGACCCCCAATGTCAGTATCGTCCTGGACAGGAAGCGCAGGTAGCTGAGAAAGCTGAGTGAGACCAAGCTCGCGAGTGTTCATGCGAGGAATCGACAACGGGGGCAAGCCGTCATAGCTTGGTTCCATGTTGGTCGCACTGCTGGCGCTAGCGCTGGCGCGTCGGTTGCTGGACGGAGGGCGGTCATGAGCCTTGAGCAGACTGCTTTTGCGAGGACGCGCAGGAGAAACGCTCGAAACCAACACTTCACGGCCATGGATGTCGATTGTCGAGTCCCTGCCTCGCGTAAGTCCTCGAGCTGACGCCTCCAACATGTGATCGGGACCCTCGCCACGCAGGTCGCGCTCACGTTCCAGTTTGTTCGAAAAGGTCGATTCCACGGGGGAGGCGGCGCGAGATATGTCGGGCACAGGTGCAGTCGAGGTGAGTTCGACGTCGTGGTTGAAACTGTGGCCGGCATCCTCACGCGCAATGAGCTCCTCTTCCGCCCGATACTTGTTTTCGAGGAGCCGCTGTTCAATTTCGGGATTACTTTCGGCAGTCGAGGGCCGAGAAAAATCAGACTGATATACCTCTGACTGAGCTTCCTCCACAATGCAGTCCACGTCAAGACCCAAATGCTCTCTCATCAGACGCATCCTCAGAGAGTGTGCATACTTGCTGACCTTGTAAGGCCTACCGCCCATCATGGAGTCCACCATGTCGTAGTCGCGGACGATTGCAGCAACCTCGGAGTCTCTGAAACCCAGCATGGAGCGTTCGTTGATGTTGGCAGAACCGATAATGACAACGCGGTCATCTACAATCATGCATTTGGCGTGGATGTAGAGCTGTTCGGTAGTGAGTGCCTTGTTGGGACCAATCCGACCCCAGGACCTGAGCGAGTAAAACTCGACATAGTCGGCAGGGTCGATTCCGGCGGATCGAAGTCTGCCAAATAGCGACGACTCGCCACGGCAAATGCTGCGATACTGTGACTGCATGATCAATCGAACGCTGGTTCCATCCTGACTATCGACGGTGCTTTGGAAGCCAGGCATTAGCGGGATGATGATGATGGCCCGCCATGTCTCTCCGTTTTTGTGTGCACGCTTGATGCGCTCGACCAGGGCGTCGTTGATCTTGTTGACAATCTTCTTTCCATCCATCTCGCAGCTGCTGACAAAGAACTGATTTTCAATGTAGACAAAATGGTCGCTTGCTTGGATGCTCTTGACATAAGCATTCATGATGCTACATTCGACCCTGTCGGGAGTTCCCAAAGACCATCGGCTTGCCGAGCGCAGCATTTGAATCTCGCAGGTTCCGTCAAGACCGAGTGCTTTGAGATCGGCAGGGTTGAAGTCGGGAGGCGGCAAGAGGTACGGCGTCGGACGTGAAGGTGGCTTGTCCCGGCGGAGATAGTTCCATCTCTGGACAAAGTGCCTCGTCAGGTCCCTGGCAGGCTGTCCAACGATCTGCATGCCAATGTCGTGCCACGGCATGCGGGGAACCTTTTCCCTGTCGTACATTTCTTCGTAAGGCTTGTCGAGGGCATAAAAGTCGTGAACACGGGGGTTGGAGTAGTCCTTGCCGGGCCACATTTGGCAGTGATCTGCATCCTTGGGAAGGTTATTATCTAGCTCAAAGCCAGTCAACTTGTCATCGTTTAGAACGTGCTTGGGCGTATCCCATCTACCAAAGCAAAGGTCAACACCACCACAAAAGGCCACTGTATGATCCACAATGCAAATTTTCTCGTGATGGGCCCAGAAGAACTGATTCTTTTTGAACTGGTTCGGCGACCTCTGGAAAAAGATGTTGGGGTGAAGATCCAAAAGCGACTCCTTGGTGTATCCAGAGTCGATGGGAATGGCCGATTCCACGTTGCGGTAGACGATGATGAAGATCTTGACGCCTTCTTGCGCCTTGCGTTGGAGGAGGCGGTCTAACCTCCACCTTTGACTGATTGCGGGAGGCCTTCGCAGATACAATTCTGGACTAAGCCACCAATCATGAATGTAGACAACATCTCTGGCCATGCTGATGGCTCGCGAAACATTCCACATGTAGTCTCTGGCGTCCACCAGCCACTGAGCCCACACATTATATCGGACAGGGGCGAAGCTATCGAAACGATGAGGTTTTGCCCACTCCGTTTGCGACAACATGAACTTGATAGAGTCTTGGAACTGAATCATTTGTCTTTCATTCTTGGCAAGTAGCTTGAGTCTTCTTTCGGAGTTTACCAGGCGAAGCTGATGAGCCTTTGGGTGCGCTGCGGAAGTCTTTGCTTTGCTTGCAATTTCACGAGCGCCCTTCTTCTCGTCGATGCGAAAGTCTGGGTCCACGAGGAAGACGTCGTAAATGTTCATCTCTTCGGGAGAGTCGACGCAACAAATGTAGCTATGTCTGACCAAGAACCATTTCGGAAGGTGTTTTTGATGATTGAAAAAGGTCGGATTCCATCCCCTTTGGTTGACAGCCTTGGTCGACTGGATCATCATGAAGCCTTCCTTGCCATGGTATCCACCCTCTTGCGCAAGACGAACACCGAGCGCAGAGAGCTCGAGAAACTTGCAGAGTCTGTTGGAGTCGGGACGAAAGATGACAAATGTGATGAGCTGCTGCAGATACTGCTCAAGCTTCTTTCTCTGTCGCTCTTGGTACGTGTCCTTCCGCGCAGGATTGGACGTAGGGGGAATTTGACCGAAAAAGCTACCAGTGCGCGCCGTCATTTCTCCAACGATACCAGGGGTTTGATCGGGGCTGCCAATGCTGGAGCGCCGAGTGTGTCGAGACGACCGACGGTTGTGCTTCTTCAAAGCTGGCCGTTGTTCCGTACCGCTGACCTCTCCGTCCGTAACGGCACCCGCAGGAATGTCGTCGTCGTCATCCTCCTGCTGGTCGTCTTCCATGAGACCACGCATACCGCGGACATATGGAAGCACACTTCTCGGAAAACGGGGAAGCTGGCTGCGGTGGGTTGAATCTTCGCTCCTGAAACGAACATATTTTTCCTTGGTTATGGCAGTCTTGTATTTGAGGTGCAGATTGGCAAAGTCGCGGACGCTTCGGTGAACGACCCATTTCATGCGCGTCATGCCGCTGCCATACTCCAGCTCGATTCGGAAGCTGTAATGGCGGTCTCCAGCCTTGTCGCTGATTTTTGAGCTGTCGGTGATGCGGACCTTGAGCTGCTCCATCAAGATGGGAACCCTTTTGTGTCCATGTTCATCGCGCTGGAACATGCTTGCCAGGAAGAGAGCTGCGGGAGCGCCAGCAAGAAGCTCCGCAACGAGCTCTGCCGACTTGGCGTGGTCGATGCGGTTTTCCTCTTTCCGCTGCTTGCCAAGCATCTTGAGGCCTTGCTTAAGTTGGCGCCACTTTTGCGCGCTGATGCTCGTGGTCCTTTCGCTGCGCTGCTTCCACGCTGACGGAGAATCCTGACCATCCATGCGAGTAGTGCCAATTCCCGTAAAGCGCCTGAGATGGCTTGGTCTCCGGGGGCCATCAGAGTCATGCGCAGCATCAGGCCTGCGTCCCGAAAAGCTAAGTCTTCGACGCCCGTGAAGTCCCCTTCTCCAAGCACTCTCTTTGGCTAGCATGTCGCGGCCCTCGTCTTCCGACAGTCCCATGCGCTGGTTCTCGGGAATATCGGTCATGGTGCCGCGGCGGGCAAAGGGTGGGCGATATCCCGCGACGGTATTCGGAGTGGTTCCAGGGGAATCTCTGTAAAACGAGGAAGCGTGTGTAGCCTTGGGGGTTGACGGGTCCGGGTCGACGCGTCGAGTCTTCCTTCTCCTCCGGGCTGGCTGAGCTGGGCCCTCTCCTGCACTCTCATCGTCCGCCTCGACTTCGCTTCCGTCATCATATCGCGGTTGTGATGGCTCAGACTCTGGCGAGAGAGGCCCATTCGGTGTAATCTCGCCTACCGGTCCATCGCCAATTGTGAACCCACTTATGCTCCTGTGGTGGCCCTGTAGCGGATTCAGCGCCTTGATTCTGTCAATGAGCTTGGACCGCTCCTTTGGGTGTTCATCATCCTCTTCCAACGAATGTTGGCGCGAATGCGGGTTTGATGTCGGGGCGGGGAAGTCTTGGGTAGAGCTGCGGACGAACTGGACGCTGCGACGTCCGACTGGAGTGAAAGATCCGGTGTCACCAGCAGAGTTTCCGTGGGAGTTGAAGTCGGAGGGGTCGATGACCTGGTTGAAGTTGGGAGACGGCTCAAGATTCGGGAGTTTGGCCTGCGTTTGCGCACCAACGTCTCCCGACGTGCCATTTGGAGCGAGGAAGGGGAATCCTGCAGCGGCTTGCTGGCTGTTTCCAGTCCCGTGCCTCAAAGTGTCTGGAACTTGATCGTTGGACGGCCCGGAAGCACTCAAACGCTGCTCAAAGCGCAGAGGGGAGAGGACCCGACTTTGTTCTTCGGGGTCGGGTTTGGGAGAGATCGAGCGCCGACTCGGCGACATGGGAGAGGGGCTGGAGTCGCGAGTGTCGGCCATTGCTGGGTGGTATCGGAAGGGCGGCGCCCCTTGGAGAGAGTGGCGTTGCGCAGTGCAGGTGGAAGGGTAAGGAGCGTAAGCGGGCGACTGTTGGCCCTGTGGAGGAAGAGTATTTGGGGGGGGGCCTGTACGGCTGAGGAAAACCTTGCTGAATGTTTGAGTACAGACGTGGAGGCTGGGGCGAGCGAGAGAGGTGGGAGTGCGGGTTGTGGTGGTTGTGGTGGTTGTGGTGGTTGTGGTGGTTGTGGTGGTCGTGGTGGTTGTGGTTGCGGTTCAGCAGAGGGACCCCCTGCTTGCCGGGGAATGGTATTGGTATTTAGCTGAGGACCAGAGGAGAGGGAGGGAGATGCAAATCTCGGTCGCGGCAGGGCGCTGGGCAGCAAAAGGACCGAGTGGGACGGTGACGATGGTCATAAAATGATGCATGTGGACTGCATGTTTCTGCTTGTATTGACAGTACTCCCTCTCGCTGGCCTGTGGTGGTCACCTACTCGTACCGAGCCCTTCAACACGGACGGGGGGGAATCTCCGCTTCGCCGCCGCCGCCGCAACACTCCCGTCGCCCATCGCGCGTGCCACCAGCTTATTCTCCGTCTACATTCCCTACAATACGCCTCCCACCATAGTCGTTCTTGTTCGCCGTCGCCTGCTGTCCGGTGATACCTGCGTCAATGGCCAGTCTAAATCCCCTCGAGTCCACTCACTCTGGCGCTGATGAGCAGCCCCGCGTGTCGCAGTCGACATATACCATTGCTGGCATCACCACCCACGTCCACGGCCTCGACGAGCTCCCCCCTCAACCATCGTCCGTCGCATGCCTCTGGCTGCTTCATCCGCGACTCCAGACGCATCAATGCATGGCGCCCATTGCCGCCCATGCTATCCACGCCTGGAACGCGCGCCAGTCGGGCTCCGCGGGCGCCAAAGGCCTCATCGCCGTGAGCTTCGACCAGCGCAACCATGGCTCCAGGCAGGTCGACCCTGTCGCCAACGAGGCCTGGCGAAGCGGCAATGCTCGACACGCTCAGGACATGTTTTCCATATACCGTAGGCCCTCCAATCGCCGCCTTCGCCGCATGCTGACCTGATCTGACCTTTGCTCCGCACAGACGGCACCGCAACCGACACCTCGCTCCTCCTGTCCTATCTCCCCGCGTACATCTCCCTCACCCCTTCTCAGCATCTCGTCCTCGGAATCTCGCTGGGCGGACATGCCACCTGGCATTGTGTGTTGCACGAACCGCGCATCTCCACCGCCGTCTCCATCATCGGCTGCCCAGACTACACGGCGCTGATGCAGCAGCGTGCCGAGAAATCCAAGCTGCAAACATGGACAGGCTCGGAGCCCGCAGGCGCAGACTTCATCGGTTCGTCGGATTTCCCACAGGCCTTGGTCGAGGCGGTGCGCCAATGGGATCCCGCCGGATCATTAATGCGCCGCCTGTCGAACCCGGAAGCCCCAACGCCAATGGAGATGGAGAGGCTGCGCGCCCATTTGTGGGCAAACCTGCAAGGCAAAAGGCTGTTGAATCTTTCTGGGGGTGCCGACAAGCTGGTCCCCTACTCTTGCGGCGAGGGATTTTTGCAGTTTCTCAAAAACACCGTCCAGGACGACCCCCGGCTGGCTTTTGAGCTCGAGGATCTGGTTTTTGAAGGCGTAGGGCACGAGACGACATCAAAGATGGCCGAAATCGCCGTCAATTTCATCTGCGACAGCCTTGCCAGCGACAGACCGGTAACATCAAGAGTCAAGACGTCCAAAATCTGAAAACGCCCAGGTTACTACGTTGGTGCTCTTCCAACGAGGCCGTTTGATGTTGCATCTTTCACACCGAGTGCAAATCTTGAAAGCGATGAGGTGAGTGGCAGGTGAGGTTCGGTTTGCGGGGCTTCTGTCTCACAATACCCCTTTTTTAGTTGACACTCCTTCTCCACATGTACATTTCGGCCTTCTCCTCTCTGCTTGCAGTCCTGGCATCGTTTTCATGTCAATTAATTCCTAATCCAGACGCTACCATGCAATGCCAAAGAGTATGCGCGTCTATATTAGTAGCCCGTAGTACTCATTGCCTTTCTTTGCGCCCTTTCTTTCCCCTGTTGCAAGCAGACTCAACGCTTGGCTGGCCAGTGGAGTCGGGCAATTAGCTATTCTTGCTGCAGAAACTGCCTCGGCCAGGTCTTTTCTCACAGCGCCAATGTCAAGCTCTGGCAAAGCTTGGGTGCCAGCAATCCTTTGTCCCGTCAGCAGCTCAATCATCTCGGCACCTCTTTGGCGAAATTGAACGCTTCCACCAGCGGCGTTGGCGGCCAGCTCGTGGAATTGGTGCAGGTCGAGCCCGAGAAAGCGGGCAAAACCAACGGCTTCGGCGGCGGCACAAATCAACACGCCACGCAGCAGCTTGAAGACCAGCTCCAGCTTTTCAGCCTGTGGCTCCTCAACCTTGACGGTTTTGACAGCCTCGGGGTAGTACAAGCGGACCATGGAGGCATCGTCCAGCCGGCCCATGCCTTGGCCAAGGGCGACGAGGTACATGGCCTCGGCAGCAGCGGAAAGAGGGGTAGGAAAGCTGGTGAGACGAGCCATGGACGTGATGATTCCCTTGTGATTCTTAGCAAGCGAATACCGCTGCCATTGGATGTAACTTACAGCATCCTTAAGGATGATGGTAATTGCACTGGCGCCGGGAACGAAATCTTCCTCCATCAACCTCGGCACCCTGTTTTCGAACATCCAACACCAAGTGTCGCTCTTGTTGACGGCTTCATAGGTGGTCTTGGCATCAAGCCCTAATCTAGCAGCGAATCCCATGGCCTCGCTCGATAACAAGATGTGAATGGCCGCAAGGACTTGGTGCACCATCTTCATGTTGCTGCCGCTACCGATGCCGCCTGGGATATACAAACTCTTGGGATCCGACATTTTTTGGAGCAGCCATCGAGCCTTCTCAAGAGCCGCGGGTTCGGCACCCGCCATGATGGTCAGCGTGCCGTTGGCAGCGCGCGTGGTGCCGCCAGAGACGGGAGCGTCGACGAAGAAAATGTCTCCTCTACCGACGTGATGGAGCTCTTTGGCTACAGACTCGGCATAGGAAGATGGAACGGTCGAGCAGAGCATCAGGGTGGCGCCCTGTGGCAGGGCTGCAAAAAAAGAAAAAGTGCATGTTCAGTTTGCCCGATTAGGCAGTTCTGAGCACCGAGTCAGCGTCACTTACCCGTTACGGCACCATGCTCGCCAAACAGGGCATCTTGGGCCTGGTCGGCCGACGCAACCATGACAATGTAGTATAAGCTATCCGTGGCAGAGTCGACGAGCGATGCTGCTGCTACTGCACCGCCGCCGGCTGCTTGGAATCTCTGCACGCTGGCCGGAAAGACGTCGAAGCCTTTGACGCGGTAGCCTTGGTTGACGAGGTTGGTGGCCATGCCGAAGCCCATGGCTCCGAGGCCGACGAAGCCGATGCTGGGCTTGTTTCCGGAGGCCATTGTGGACGAGGGATGATTTTTGCGTTTCGTCCTGGTACAGTCGAGGACTTATCGAGGACTTGTTGACGAGGAATTGGACTGGATTGAGTTGAATTGAATTGAATTGAATTGAATTGAATTGAATTGAATTGAATTGAATCGAGCAGTTGTTGTAGGCCTACCAGAATGGTGCTTCTTTCTCGTGGTTTTGTAGCGGCGAGAAGGGCTCGGTGTTTTGTCCGAGGGGCCCCCTCAGTTCCTCTCCCCGCAGTATGACGCTGTGTGGAGGGCGGACTTCTTCCCGCACGTCGGCCTGCAGTCATCCCCCCACCATCCTCCTCCACATCTCCATACTTCGAGGCCTGTTCACGACCTCCAGTCGTCCGTTGTCGGCTTCTGCCCTGGTTGCCGTTGCCAGGGCCATTGCCGATCCAACCATTGTTTGCGTGTCTACATGGAAAAATCCACAACACCTCCACCTCTCGGACCACTCTTACCAGAGCTGCCCGTCCGCCTTCTTTCGTTCGGCATACAGTCCCCGCGACCTCCGCAACCACCTCCACTATAACCGCTGGACGGACCCTCCCCGAAGCTCGCATACATCCTGTCACCTCTCACCAGCTCGACGCCTACCTCTCCACCACCATGTCTCTCAAGCTCCGGACCAACCGTGCCATCCCGCTGCTCGAAGATGCCTACACGCGCAAGTACGCCGTGCCTGCCATGTGCTGCTACAACACCGAAGGCATCCTGGCCACGATCCGCGCCGCCGAAGCCAAGCGGTCGCCCGCCATGATTCTCCTCTTCCCCTGGGCCATCGAGTACGCCGGCGGGCTGCTGGTCCAGCTGGCCGCCACGGCCGCCCGCGCCGCCTCGGTCCCCATCGCGCTGCACCTCGACCACGCGCAGTCGCCCGACATGGTACGCCGCGCCGCCGACATGCAGAATGGCTTCGATTCCATCATGATCGACATGAGCCACTACGAGCGCGAGCGCAACCTAGAGCTGACGCGCGAGCTCGCCGCGTACTGCGCGGCGCGCGGCATCGCGAGCGAGGCGGAGCCGGGGCGCATAGACGGCGGCGAGGACGGCGTCGAGGCGCCAGACATGGAGGCCGTGCTGACGACGCCCGCCGACGCGGTTGATTTTGCCCAGACGGGCATCGACTGGCTGGCGCCCGCCTTTGGCAACGTCCACGGCAACTACGGGCCCCGCGGCATCGTGCTCGAGTACGACCGGCTCGCGGCGATACGCGAGGCTGTTGGCGACCGCGTCAAGCTCGTGTTGCATGGCGCGGATCCCATGACGGGCGAGCACTTTGGGCGCTGCGTGGCCGAGGGCGGCGTCGCCAAGGTTAATATTAATAAAGTGTTGAACGCGCCTTGCGTCAATGTGTGGGCGGAGTGGGCGGGCAAGCGGCCCCTGACGGCCGTCATTGAGGAGGCGACGGAGCGCATGCAGGCGGCCGTGGAGGGCTGCATGGATTTGTTGGGGAGCACGGGCAAGGCGGATAATATGACGGTTACGGTGCCGGGGTGCCATTGAGCGGAAAGGGGTGACCCTACGTCAGGGGGTAATTACTCAAGGGGTTAGTGACATGGACTTGTCACTGCACATACATACTCTGGACGCACATACGCAAGAATGACCGCAACGAACGACGAGACGGCCGCAGCATCAGCAAGCATATCTTACGCATTATATCCCCGCTTCACAGTTTAAACGTGTCCAACAATCGAGAATTTTTACAACAAGACAATCCCTTCATTATTTACATGATCCCAAGAAATCGACACCACCGCCCAGACCGCCCTCCCGCGTCCTTCCCAAAAAGTTGCCAAACGACGGGGGGATATCTCACCTCACCCAACCAACCTCCTTCCTTACCTCCCATAAAACCAGTACTCGGCCGCGTATGCAACCTCCTTCTCCTCGCCCTCCCACCCCTCGCACGTGTCGGGCGGCGACCCGCCAGCGGTAACGACGCGATACACGGCCTCGATGCCGGCGGTCGTCTTGTCATCGTCGTCGTCGTCGTCCGCAATCTCTTCCGCCGTCCGCGTCAGGTATAGCCAGGCGACGGCGCCTTCTCCGTCAAAGCCCTTGCTGGCGTCAGCGGGGGCGGAGGCGGAGGCGGCCTTTGCGCCCTGAAAGAGGACGGTACCGTCGCCGGCGCCGCTGCTCGATGTAGATTTGGTTTGGGAGCCGGAGCTGGAAGGGAGATAGGATAGCGAGAGCAACCAGCTGGGCACGCCAGCGGCGGAGAAGAAGTGGTGGCCCATGGGTTGCGGGAGGCGGAGTGACGCCGACGACGAGATGCTGCCGGTAGTGGTGGACGGTAGAGGCAGGTTCGAGACGACGTTCGACCACGCGCGATCGCACTGCTGTGCTCGCTCTTCTGTGCTGCCGCCGCCGAAGGCCCTCTTATCCTTCCTCTCCTTCTTCTGCCTCTGCCTCTGCTTTGCCCCGCCACTCCCACTTCCCCCAAGCATGCCCCACACGCCCAACGCCAGCCCCGGCAGCGCCATCTCCATCGTCTCTCCAATCAGGTCATTCTCCAGTATGGCGGAGATGTCGTACAGCGAAGCGAGCGCGCCGACGGCTGACGGTTCGTCGCTGGCTGACGAGGCGGCGACGCAGCTGTAGTTCTGCGTGCCGAGGCCCAGCGCGACGGCGTAGAGGGTGAGGTTACTCGCGGGCGCGGGGAGTGAGGAGGAAGGGATGGTGAGAGAGGTCAGCGGGTTGGTTGATGCGCTGTGGTGACGAGGGGTGAGGGC